>BSBK01001681.1:375000-592500 GCA_027943335.1 Chamaecyparis obtusa | reverse complement strand
AATAAATATTAATATTATAATTATTATTTTGAAAATCTAATCTTGTATGTCAATATTGTTTTATGAATATACAATTTGTTTGATCTAGAAATCAATATGGTGGAAATGATAGTTATCAATTTATATTTCAATGGTAAAAAGGAAAGAAAAATCTAATATATTTTATACATCAGATTAAAAATATAAAAAGAAATGTTAATTCTTTTTATCATCCTATTTGTAATAATAGTAAGATATTATGAGTGCATGTTCGATGGTGTAGACAAACCACCTAATTTTATGAAAATTAAATACTGAAAATGAAGCATGTGATAAGAAAATGTAACTTGACAAGAATTAAAATTGATAATAATAGGATTTAATAAAATTTTAAGACCAAATAATTTTTAAAATTGTACTTACACATGATTGAATGTATTTGTGAACAAAGGGGCCATGCTTTCTTTCAGCTTCATTTGCAATTTCTTTGTGTATTGGGCTTGTAAATTTGAAAGCCAATTTCATGTAATCTGGAAGATTATCAATCATGGAAGCATCCCATCTAAAATAGAAATGAAGAAATAGATTTAGAAAATGAATTAGACATTCAACATAATACATGATTACTATCAATTTGAATACCTTATTAATGCCTTTGTGAATGGTCTCAATTCGTCAACGGTCCCATATGTGTCATAAATATCGTCAAGAAGGGAAAGAGTGGTAACTAGTTTTGCAAAACCAATTCTACTTCCACTGAACTCGGGTTCAAATAATGAGCAAACCCACCAAAAATAAAATTCAACGTGGCGATGTCGAAAGAAATCAAGATGAGTTACACCTGAATTTTTCCACCATCTAGAACAAAGAAAGCACATATCATTATGATTACATTTATCCATTTTCTTAGATTGACTATATTCTTTTCTTAAAAAAATTAATCAATTTTGATATTTGATTTACCTTTCTCAACCTCAAAATTGTTTACTATTAGATATTCCTTATATGATTAAACATGTAATTATTATATATTATTTTAATTAATAAGAATTATAACTAAATCATCAAAATATTTCTATATTTATCTTGCCTAATGTTCAAGGGAACATTTGTTGAAGTGGTGTACTCAATTTGAGTAATACTCACGTGGATATCAATTTAAGTTCAGATTGATGTTGAGCTTGGAAAATATTGAAGTCCAATATTGCTAATTCCAATAGCTTTTGGCTATATGTCTTTGGAATCCTGGAAGAATTATAGACATGAATGGTTAGTGTTAAATTTTATTTCTTTTCTATTAACTCAAAACAACATAGCAAATTCAATTTTTTTACTTCAAGTATTTGTTTTAAGGGAAGAATAAGTACAAATGATCATACATAAATTTTTACCATACCTATAAATGTTATTGACAAATGATCCATTGCAATTTTGTTGCCTCAATATTTGAATAATGTTCCAAGCCTCCCATCTCGGAACCCTAGTTCTCCAAGGATATTTCAGAGCATACTCGATCTGAAAAACGACATCATGTTATTAAAAAGATAATACATATATATATAAAATTAGCACTGAAATTCAACCAATATGTGCATAAGCCTTTTAAAATATCAAACTTAAACTATAGGCAAATTTCTAACTTTTATAAAAATGAAAATGGCTGGTCCAAGTTGATGTTCAATTCTAACATTTGTAGTTGTAAAAATTGGTAAGTATTTCATAGGAAAGCTCCTCCTTATTCCAATTTTTGTTTTCTTCAATATTAAAAAATAACTCGAAAAATAATCCCTTTCATGGAAAACTACTTGCCTCCATTAGAAGTGGATTTTCTGTTTCTTTTATGTCATTATATTCCTTCATAGCCTTTTGCAAGTATGCAAATGCAAAAACTCTAGCTTCTTTTAAGATTTTTTCACCCGGAAAATCCAGCTCTGAAGCTTTATATAAATTCAACATAGTTGCTAACTCTGTGTCTTCATGGCTAGATCCAAAGCCAGAGAATTGTCCTTCTTCACCTTTGAACTTTTGAAAAACATCTGCTCACATATCCACAATATTAGTGATTTGAAAAACTTAGCTATGAAAACATAATCCAAAAAACTCGAACAATTCATTACCTGAAGAAACTTCATATCTATTCAATCGTAGTATACGAAATCCTAGAGCTGTCATGTTGAGATCCTCAACAGTATCATGATTCCAATGCCTATCAATAATAACATTATATGATCACAAACTTGAAAATCTAATGTCTACTATGTAACAACTGATACACCTCTAAGTATTTAGTATATTAAAATCAGATACACAAATATATAAATCAGATAGATAAATATATAGTAGATATTTTACTTTATAAACCTACGTACTTGTGGATAGAGTCAAGTGCCAATTTGATTTCCTCTTGAAAATATCTATCGATTCCCAAACGTTGTACAACATCAACAAACGAAATCCTTTCAAGTAGACCAAATCCTTCTTTTCCGTTAGAAAACATACCATGAAGCTCATTTATTAGTGTTTCCCTCTGCTCACTGTATGAAGAATCCTGATTACAAAAGATAAAAACAACCCAAATTATTCATTTTTTTTTTCGCAATAGAAAACAACATAAATGTGTGTGAATCAAAATACATAAGGCTTTCATACCCCATATGGAGAATCAAGAGACTGGATGAAATCATCAGACCAGACGTTAGGATGATGATTTCCAGTTCGACGAACGGTGGGATTGGGCATGCATAAATTTCCACCATTGCTAGAATTTGCACAAGTTTCCGCCATGATAGACATCTGAGACAAGCACCAAAATTCAGTATCCTATTGATCAAATATTTAGTAAGAAAATTCTCAAACCACTTCATGTTCAAACAATCTCTGATACATAAAGCTATCATGTTTTCTTTTCTCTACTGTACTTATTCCTACATAAGAATGAAAAAGGAAAGTATTCAAAATGGGTAATTGTTTTGAATCAATACCAATGTTTATAAGCCCTCATAATTCAATGAACAATTGACTAGAAAGAAATAGCAAAGCACCTTGAAAGCTTGAAGCGACTGGTTTTTCTTGATGTAAGAAGGTTGAAGAGAAGTACCGTGCAAATATGCAAGAGTAGTAAGTGGTATTTATAGAGAGTTTTAGAGATAAGTATTGGTAAATTCAAAGCACGTTTTTTAGAGTCCAAATAACGTGTGAAGACTACTTTGTGTGGAGTAGGCGAGACTTGAATGAGTCAATGCACACAAGTTCTTCGTGAAAAAAAACGCGGAGGTTAGAACTGTTTTTCGCACAACTTTCTGGCAACGTCTAAATCGTATATCTTACCAAGGGGGCACTTAGTTTTTTTTTCAAACTTCTCTTCTATATTTTATGTTTTAGTTAGTTTTTTGTTTCAAAATTTTCTTATATATTATGTTTTAGTTTACCATTTATCTAATATGCAACTTTCCTCTCGGGGATAGATTTTCATTGAGAGAGTTACACTTTCACAATATTAAAATGAAAGGAAGAAAAAAAAAAAATGTTGTTTTTTATAATATTAAAAATAAGATTTGAATTTGTGATCTTTCTTTCAAGAGTATATAATCTTCATTATTAATGTATTTATAGATAAAGAAAAGAATAAACAAAGAGAAGAGAAGGGCACCAATAGCAGCTTCGTACATTTTAAGTTTCTAAATAATATATTGGGTGTTGATGTTTTTGTTGTTGTTTTCTTATGCGACATGACTAGTTATGGCTATTGTTTTGACTTCTAGATAATGAAGACAAACATTGTGGGATTGGTTAAGTGTTCAAGGGCTGAAAAGTAGTCATTTCAAAATATCGTTTGAAACATGTTCACTATTGTTCCATTACCCGTTTACTTTGACAACAAAATTTGTACATTTAATCTAATACTTATACACGAATGCCCCAATAATAGTTTGTTATTGGTACCAATAAAGATGCACAATTGATATTAATTACTATTTATTTTTTTCCCAACTTGTAGATATACCTATGAGTGGCTATTGCACCACTACATGATTTTTTAGTGAACTTTTAATTAATGAAATTCAATGAAGTGTAATTGAAAATAGAAAGACACTTTTAATTTAAAAAATAATATTTTTTAAAACTATTCTTCTCCAAGTAGTAAAAATAAATGTTGAACATCAAAAAAATTCTTTCAATTATTTTCTAATATCTCCTTTTTTGAAATCTTATGAAAAGTCTCAATATTTCAATTATAAATCTTTTATTGTTGAATTATTGAAATGACTTACCAATAAATCATCAAAAGATTTTGAAAAATTATACTAATAGTCCCACGAAAAAGAGATCTCCCTTTTTGAAATCTTATGAAAAGTCTTAATATTTCAATTATAAATATTTTATTATTGAATTATTCAAATGACTTACCAATAAATCATCAAAAGATTTTGAAAAATTATACTAATGGTCCCACGAAAAAGAGATTACCACAAATATCTAAGTTGAACATTGGGAAAATTTGTCGCATAATAGAATTTGATGTTTGTCAATTATAGAAAAGCGTGTACAAATGGGATTATAAATTATCAATTACGTATGGCATCTTACAACTAGTCGAACCAGAGAATAAAAAGAATTGAAATTATATAATAGTCAAATAAACGTACATACTGATGTAATATCTAAACATTCTCCACATTAAAATGTCAATTATAACACGTTTCTCAGGGTTAAGAAATTCAAATCAAGTTCGTAAACCACGTGTTGTTAGACTCTAAAAGGCAATCACTCTAGTTTGAATGTGGACTACTCCACTCTTGAAAATTAGGAGAAATTAAGGAATAAACTATGTGAAAGATGTATTAAATAAAGATTGGACAAATTAAGGAAAATTGTAATATTGAAAAAAATCCTATAGATGTATTAAATAAAGATTGGACAAATTTTGACGCAAAGTTCATGGAATAATTAATTTATGTCTCTTTTATTTTTTCTTTTCAATATTTTTGAGAATGACAATGCATTTAATTGGTGGGAAAGAATAGGTAAAACATATCAAACTAATGTAATATTTTATAATTTATATTTGGAAAAAAAATGATTCATTAAAAAGAGGATTTGATTTACTAAGCATTTGAATGTTTCTAATTTGATATTATATTCTAGTAATGTTATCTTGGACATGAAGAATATGACTACATTATTTTACTTAATTCTTGGTCTTGCTATGTGACAACATATTTAATTGTAGTGGTGGGGTTATATATAGCCTTAGTTGGATATGCTTTCCATCACCTTGTTAAAGAAAGAAGTAAGTAGGAAATATGTGGATGAAAGTTCTAAGGATGCATGAAATGTAAAGGGTAGACCAAAAAAAAGTGTATGATAGAAAAAAGATCATGTCAAAGTGCTCCATCAAAGAGTGTCACACATTTTGAAGCGAGGATGAGGAGCTACTAGTGATAATAAAGTCATCTATGTACATGAATAGTGTAAATAGGTCAACTACATGTCTCTAAATATGCATAGTGTGATAAACAAGGCAACATGTGAAACTAGAAGAAAGTAGTAAACTATTAATATTCTTGTACAAAGCTTGAGCTAGTTTTTTTTAAATTAGATTTTATAATGATAATAATATATCTGAACCTAAACAATAAACTTCACCAAACTACACCAAAATAACACCAATAAAACTAGTTAGTCAAAAACCAAACTTGCACAAATTGAACCAAAAAATCTTGCAAATTAATATTGACACAATTTACATTTTTTTAATAGAATAATGGAGTGACGTGATAATAACTAATATAGTAACATTAAAAAATAAAAAAAGTGAAATGGCAATGCTCAACTCACACCCTAGAAGAGGCACACACCAGGCCAAAAACATACTAAAAATTCTATGATCTTCTCCATAAATTTTTTTGATATTCCTAGCCCCAAGAAATAATTAGGAATAACAAAAAGAATGATAATTGATTATGAAATAGCAAAAAACATAATATAAAGTTGGCACAAAAACTGCACTCCAACTAAGTATACTTCATTTGTAACCTACCACAAATGAACACACTAAACAATTCACATGTCCAATAAAACTATGAAGCTCAAATGCAATCCCTGAATGAGAATGCTCTCAAGAACCAAAGATTTTTTGTCCTTTGCTTCTAGAAACCAATAGGTTTTCATCCACTTATCACAATCTACTATTTATTTGGTTCCATAGAAGAAACTTGAACACAAAGTGCTTGAGAAGAAATTGGCATAAGATGATGTTTTTGAAATGAATTTTTATTTTTATACGAGTGTAACATAAAAGATAAACTTGTTGATAATAATATGAGGTTCTAATGTGATTCCTAAATATGACATTTGTATACACCTAAAAATGGTCAAGGAAAACATCAATGAAATTCAAGCCATTTGGATTAATTAAAATAAAAAATCAAATGACTATGTAATTGAATTAATCATTTGATTATATATAGTTCATTAAATAATTAAATCCAACCCATTCAATATTCATACATGGATAATTAATATATTTATTTGAATTAACTATTCCTAAAATTCCTCACCTACCACTACATGAAAAAATTGGATCAACCAATGGGAGAAGAGGAAAATGTGCACATGGATTACTCAAAGGATTTTCTATCCTGACCATCCAATCTTGTCCCTTGAAATCGGACATCTCCACAAACACAACTCAACTTCTTACCTTGATCGTGGTTAACTCAACTCACATCAAACTCACCTCGTCTAAACCTTGAGAAACCCTATAAATATGATGCACAAATAGAGTAATGCATATCAATTCTCATAGAAAGTGCACTATAGGAATTTTAAATTCAATTTCAATTAGGGTCCATTTGTTTTCTAGAATATAAGAATGCTCGAATTTACAAATACTCGAATTTGAAACTTATAGAAATTTCAAATCCCAAAATGGTTTTTGGAATATGGTTGGAACTCATTTGGTTCACTTGAAATATGAGTGAGAAGATGCATTTTCTGCACGTTTGATTCCATAAATTTGGAATTTTAATACCACACTAATACATTTTGGGTCATTTTGCGACGGCTATGTGTCGCAATTGCGACAGCTATGTGTCGCAATAGCAACACCCATAGACGTCGCTATTTTTTAGTCGCAAATTGCGACGTCTATGGGTATCCGTCGCAATTGCGACACCTATCCGTCACAATGTGGCTAAGATTTAAGAAGCGGCATGGCCGTCGCCCCCCCGTCGCATGGCTTTGGAGGGCCGTCGCAATCGCGACGGACCTCCCAAGCAATTGCGACGGGCGCCTGCATCGCATTGCGACGGGTTTCCGTCGCAATTGCGACGCCCGTGGGTGGATTAAAAAAAAAAAATTAATTTAATACATTGCTTATGAACCACATTAATGCTTTTTTCTTTCAACAAATGAGGACAGCCACTGTAAAGACAACATGATAATGTACACTCACTGTAAGGACAGTCACAAATGAGGACATCTCACAGTGACTGTCCCTAGTGTAATTGCCACTTGAATGTATTGCTATTCAGCCACATTAATGCTTTTCTTCTTCAACAAATGAGGATAGTCACTGTAAAGACAACATGATAATGTACACTCACAGTGAGTGTACATTATCATGTTGTCTTTACAGTGACTATCCTCATTTGTTGAAGAAGAAAAGCATTAATGTGGCTGAATAGCAATACATTCAAGTGGCAATTACACTAGGGACAGTCACTGTGAGATGTCCTCATTTGTGACTGTCCTTACAGTGAGTGTACATTATCATGTTGTCTTTACAGTGAGTGTACATTATCATGTTGTCTTTACAGTGTCAATATATGCATTATTACTTAAACTGAAGAGTACTCTAAATAATATGTCATTGTGGAGTTCTGATTGCTTCCAATTTGATATACGCTTGTTCTACTTATGTATCCAGCATCATGTAAGAAAAGTTGATGCTTTTAAATAGATTCATTTAGCCATGAAATGCCTGTGCATGTTACATACAAGATTCCAAGGCCCAAAACTGATTACTCATTATAATTCATGTACAGAATGATAATCAACCACAACGAGGCATGCGTAGGCGCTGCTTAGATTTTGAGGCATCAGAAGCTCGTAGAAGAAACTTGACCAATGGCTCATGGAATGCAACAAACTTATTGCCTAAAACAGGAGCATTGGTAACCACAGATGATGGTTTTGAAAAGAACACTTCACCATCAATGTCACATGAGGGAACTGCAATTTCTGATGGCAAGTAACTTGTAGTATATAAGAGAGATGCAGGTACAGATGCTGGGAATACATTGCTAATGAACCACATTAATGCTTTTTTCCTTCAACAAATGAGGACAGTCACTTTAAAGACAACATGATAATGTACACTCACTGTAAGGATAGTCACAAATGACGACATCTCACAGTGACTGTCCCTTGTGTAATTGCCACTTGAATGTATTGCTATTCAGCCACATTAATGTTTTTCTTCTTCAACAAATGAGGATAGTCACTCTAAAGACAACATGATAATGTACACGGGCTGTAAGTGTACATTATCATGTTGTCTTTACAGTGACTGTCCTCCTTCAAGTGGCAATTACACAAGGGACAGTCACTGTAAAGGCAACATGATAATGTAGAGAAACGTTGTCATTTGTATTTTCAACAGTGCCGAGAGAGATTCCCTCCGTGAAATCACAGCTACAATTTCTGAGTACGTTGGGTTTATTTTTCTTTTGCCATTATTATGTAATCTGGTATTCAGCTGTTACAGAGCTAAAATACCCAGAAATGAGGACATATCTGTGTTGAATTTATTGTTAGCGGCTCTGGTTATTTAGAAGTTTAATTTTATTTGTTCATCTTTCAAGCACAAACGTTTTGTGGACCGTAACATCTTCATTGTTTCGGGTATGCAATGAAACAGCCGTAACTTACAACTACCTTCACGGTACTTGTGTACATTATCATGTTGTCTTTACAGTGACTGTCCTCATTCAAGTGGCAATTACACAAGGGACAGTCACTGTGAGATGTCCTCATTTGTGACAAGGACAGTCACACGAGGACATCTCACAGTGACTGTCCCTTGTGTAATTGCCACTTGAATGTATTGCTATTCAACCACATTTATGGGCCCGTTTGGACCCCAGCACACAGTAGCATCTACAGAGAAGAATATCCCAGGTGTAACAAGTTGTAAGAATATACCAACAGTTCTAAGAAGTTCCCTAGCACATAGTAGCATCTACAAAGAAGAATATACAACATGAGGGCAGCCACTGTAAAGACAACATGATAATGTACACTCATTGTATGTGTACATTATCATGTTGTCTTTACAGTGACTGTCCTCATTCAAGTGGCAATTACAGAAGGGACAGTCATTGTGAGATGTCCTCATTTGTGACAAGGATAGTCACACATGAGGACATCTCACAGTGATCGATTGTCCCTTGTGTAATTGCCACTTGAATGTATTGCTATTGAACCACATTAATGCTTTTCTTCTTCAACAAATGAGGACAGTCACTCTAAAGACAACATGATAATGTACACTCATTGTAAGGACAGTCACAAATGAGGACATCTCACAGTGACTGTCCCTTGTGTAATTGCCACTTGAATTACACAAGGGATAGTCATTGTGAGATGTCCTCATTTGTGACAAGGATAGTCACACATGAGGACATCTCACAGTGATCGATTGTCCCTTGTGTAATTGCCACTTGAATGTATTGCTATTGAACCACATTAATGCTTTTCTTCTTCAACAAATGAGGACAGTCACTCTAAAGACAACATGATAATGTACACTCACTGTAAGGACAGTCACAAATGAGGACATCTCACAGTGACTGTCCCTTGTGTGATTGCCACTTGAATGTATTGCTATTCAGCCACATTAATGCTTTTCTTCTTCAACAAATGAGGATAGTCACTCTAAAGACAACATGATAATGTACACGGGCTGTAAGTGTACATTATCATGTTGTCTTTACAGTGACTGTCCTCCTTCAAGTGGCAATTACACAAGGGACAGTCACTGTAAAGGCAACATGATAATGTAGAGAAACGTTGTCATTTGTATTTTCAACAGTGCCGAGAGAGATTCCCTCCGCGAAATCACAGCTACAATTTCTGAGTACGTTGGGTTTATTTTTCTTTTGTCATTATTATGTAATCTGGTATTCAGCTGTTACAGAGCTAAAATACCCAGAAATGAGGACATATCTGTGTTGAATTTATTGTTAGCGGCTCTGGTTATTTAGAAGTTTAATTTTATTTGTTCATCTTTCAAGCACAAACGTTTTGTGGACCGTAACATCTTCATTGTTTCGGGTATGCAATGAAACAGCCGTAACTTGCAACTACCTTCACGGTACTTGTGTACATTATCATGTTGTCTTTACAGTGACTGTCCTCATTCAAGTGGCAATTACACAAGGGATAGTCACTGTGAGATTTCCTCATTTGTGACAAGGACAGTCACACATGAGGACATCTCACAGTGACTGTCCCTTGTGTAATTGCCACTTGAATGTATTGCTATTCAACCACATTTATGGGCCCGTTTGGACCCCAGCACACAGTAGCATCTACAGAGAAGAATATCCCAGGTGTAACAAGTTGTAAGAATATACCAACAGTTCTAAGAAGTTCCCTAGCACATAGTAGCATCTACAGAGAAGAATATACAACATGAGGGCAGCCACTGTAAAGACAACATGATAATGTACACTCATTGTATGTGTACATTATCATGTTGTTTTTACAGTGACTGTCCTCATTCAAGTGGCAATTACAGAAGGGACAGTCATTGTGAGATGTCCTCATTTGTGACAAGGATAGTCACACATGAGGACATCTCACAGTGATCGATTGTCCCTTGTGTAATTGCCACTTGAATGTATTGCTATTGAACCACATTAATGCTTTTCTTCTTCAACAAATGAGGACAGTCACTCTAAAGACAACATGATAATGTACACTCACTGTAAGGACAGTCACAAATGAGGACATCTCACAGTGACTGTCCCTTGTGTAATTGCCACTTGAATTACACAAGGGACAGTCATTGTGAGATGTCCTCATTTGTGACAAGGACAGTCACACATGAGGACATCTCACAGTGATTGTCCCTTGTGTAATTGCCACTTGAATGTATTGCTATTCAACCACATTAATGCTTTTCTTCTTCAACAAATGAGGACAGTCACTCTAAAGAAACCATGATAATGTACACTCACTGTAAGGACAGTCACAAATGAGGACATCTCATAGTGACTGTCCCTTGTGTAATTGCCACTTGAATGTATTGCTATTCAGCCACATTAATGCTTTTCTTCTTCAACAAATGAGGATAGTCACTCTAAGGACAACATGATAATGTACACTCACTGTAAGTGTACATTATCATGTTGTATTACAAATGGACCTTATGTTGGTCGGGATATAAGTGCAAAAAAAAAAAGGAACGTTGTCATTTGTGTTTTCAACAGCGCCGAGAGAGATTCCCTCCGCGAAATCAAGCGGGTTATCATTTGTGTTTTGAACAAAGCGGGTTGTCATTTGTGTTTTGAACAGCACCGAGAGAGATTCCCTCCGCGAAATCAAGCGGGTTGTCATTTGTGTTTTCAACAGCGCCGAGAGAGATTCCCTCCGCAAAATCACAGCTACAATTTCTGAGTATGTTGGGTTTATTTTTCTTTTGTCATTATTATTTAATCTGGTATTCAGCTGTTAGAGAGCTAAAATACCCAGAAATGAGGACATATCTGTGTTGAATTTATTGTTAGCGGCTTTGGTTATTTAGAATGCTTCCCCACAATACTTAATTACACAAGGGACAGTCACTGTGAGATGTCCTCATTTGTGACAAGGACAGTCACACATGAGGACATCTCACAGTGACTGTCCCTTGTGTAATTGCCACTTGAATGTATTGCTATTCAACCACATTTATGGGCCCGTTTGGACCATGACACACAGTAGCATCTACAGAGAAGAATATCCCAGGTGTAACAAGTTGTAAGAATATACCAGCAGTTCTAAGAAGTTCCCTAGCACATAGTAGCATCTACAGAGAAGAATATACAACATGAGGGCAGCCACTGTAAAGACAACATGATAATGTACACTCATTGTATGTGTACATTATCATGTTGTCTTTACAGTGACTGTCCTCATTCAAGTGGCAATTACAGAAGGGACAGTCATTGTGAGATGTCCTCATTTGTGACAAGGATAGTCACACATGAGGACATCTCACAGTGATCGATTGTCCCTTGTGTAATTGCCACTTGAATGTATTGCTATTGAACCACATTAATGCTTTTCTTCTTCAACAAATGAGGACAGTCACTCTAAAGACAACATGATAATGTACACTCATTGTAAGGACAGTCACAAATGAGGACATCTCACAGTGACTGTCCCTTGTGTAATTGCCACTTGAATTACACAAGGGACAGTCATTGTGAGATGTCCTCATTTGTGACAAGGATAGTCACACATGAGGACATCTCACAGTGATCGATTGTCCCTTGTGTAATTGCCACTTGAATGTATTGCTATTGAACCACATTAATGCTTTTCTTCTTCAACAAATGAGGACAGTCACTCTAAAGACAACATGATAATGTACACTCACTGTAAGGACAGTCACAAATGAGGACATCTCACAGTGACTATCCCTTGTGTGATTGCCACTTGAATGTATCGCTATTCAGCCACATTAATGCTTTTCTTCTTCAACAAATGAGGATAGTCACTCTAAAGACAACATGATAATGTACACGGGTTGTAAGTGTACATTATCATGTTGTCTTTACAGTGACTGTCCTCATTCAAGTGGAAATTACACAAGGGACAGTCACTGTGAGATGTCCTCATTTGTGACAAGGACAGTCACACATGAGGACATCTCACAGTGACTGTCCCTTGTGTAATTGCCACTTGAATGTATTTCTATTCAACCACATTTATGGGCCCGTTTGGACCGCGGCACATAGTAGCATCTACAGAGAAGAATATCCCAGGTGTAACAAGTTGTAAGAATATACCAACAGTTCTAAGAAGTTCCCTAGCACATAGTAGCATCTACAGAGAAGAATATGGGTCAACGAGGTTGACTTCAAAGCCATGCAATCTAATGGTAATAGTAATATCATAATTTGACATACTATCAGAAATACTTCCTAAATAGACTATTCAATCTTATAAGAGATGGATTCATGAGAACTATTATTTATGAAATATGAGTCAATGACTTTAATTAAAAAAATTACACAATCTAATTCTTGTAAAAATATCAAAATTTGACACATTGAAAATACCTTCCAAAAGTATCGTTAATTGATTAATATGAATCACTACTCATGAAATATAATTTTATAAACCTAATCTAAAAACTACACAATAAAAATCTTAATAGCAATATTGTAAGAAACTATTCCCAAAAGCAAGCCTAATAAAATTTGATGAAAATAATTTTTGTTTCACTCAACTTTGACATTCACAACTTCCTCTTTTATTATAATAAGAAAAAAAATGTCTTTTTAGATATACCTCATGAACCATACTCGAATAATCTATCATTTTTCTTCTCAAAAACATATTTGCAGAGCCTGCTTCTTTTACTTGTTTGTACTTTTATCTCTCTGATGGAAAGATTTCCTTCAGGACACATTTTTCCAAGTTCACTGCTTGAGATATTTGAGGAGGGTTCCCCTGCTTGAGTATCCATCCAACCCATATTCGAGTAGTTCTACAATTGCACAGTCTAAATTAATAATACTGACAATTGAATGACGAATGATGATACATAGAATTGATATAAACTAATCCTAAAAACACTAAAACATTATTAATATATTTATATTTCATAAATAAAATTGATATAAAAGATTTGGAAAGATACATTAAAAAATAGAAAAACAGTAATTTATAATAGAAGGAAACTTAAATTGCTATTTAAAAAAAAAACAAGAGTCTTAAATCTTATCATTTTGTTTCATTATCATCCATAAGTACACACCTCTAGCATAATAATTATATTTTACCACCCATAAAATGAAAAAAAGATTTTCACAAGAGAAATTGAAGCTAGATTATAAAAATGAACCATCTTATTGGAAACTGGAACTGTTATCATACCCAAAAGGACTACAAAATTTCACCTTATCATACCCAGATTGTTGCTTTGCCTGGCGGAGGGAAATTTGATCAGTAAAATTGACACAGAGTATGTTGTCTCCATTGTCATGCTGGATAACAAAACACCAACTTTAATGGGCATGTACTGTCCCTTGTGTAATTGCCACTTGAATGCATTGCTATTTGATGCAGGGGCATCCCTAATGCAAGCCAAAGACACCATGATTGAAGGAAGTTGCCATGAAGCCAAGGAGTCAAATCCTATCAATTGGAACATAAGATTTTCACCTTGGAGCTTTGAAGGATTGACTGGTGAAAGGTCCTTTTGATTGACAAATCAGAGTCTTTTTGAATGACAAATCAGAGTCTTTTTGAATGACAATAAATTAGAATAGGAGTTTTAGATGTTTTCTTGGTTTGTAATAAATATTAAGGATTGATCTTATCTCCTTATAAACATCCACTTGTTGGACACAAGACCCCTTGGTGACTTATAAACCTTGGGCATCTTTTGAGTCCTTGGATGAAATGAGCATAGTAAGTGTTTATTAGGTGTCTTTTAGATGTTGTTAAGAAGTTTGAAGGTCCAAAATAACTTTAATAAGGTTCCTAAAGTTTCACAACACATTTTTAACCTTCTCGGCAAAGTTGTTTGCAAAGTTGTAATGCAACTTTAAAAGTTGCTTAGCAAAGTTGACATTTGTTGGATAAACTGTTCTAACCACCTAGATGGTTGAACCAACATTTGGAGAGCCTATTTTAGGCTTCAAATGGTCGAAGACAGACAGAGAACCAGTATTGTAATCATTTTGCTTTCATAAAAAATAAAAATAACCCTGTTTTAGTGCATTTCTGGTGAAAAACGAACTCTGTACGGCTGTACGGATGGTGGTTGGATGATAAAATTTGCCTGGAAGTTGTAATAGTGATATCTAATGCTTTGGAAGTTGGTTTGATTGATTCTCTTTGTTTTATATCTAAGTTATTTCAAATTTTCTGTGCATTGTTTACAAACCCTCATTTTCAGGGTTTGACTGATGTAAAGACCTTAACTCACGTTTCAACCATTGGAATTCCTTCTTCCTTGGTGGAATGAGAGTTAAGGATGTATATTTGTATATTCTAAAAGCCCTAACTACTCTGCATCACTATTGAACCACATTAATGCTTTTTTCCTTCAACAAATGAGGACAGTCACTGTAAAGACAACATGATAATGTACACTCACTGTAAGGATAGTCACAAATGAGGAAATCTCAGAGTGATTATCCCTTGTGTAATTTCCGCTTGAATACATTGCTATTGAACCACATTAATGCTTTTTTCCTTCAAGTGGCAATTACACAAGGGACAGTCACTGTGAGATGTCCTCATTTGTGACAAGGACAGTCACACATGAGGACATCTCACAGTGACTGTCCCTTGTGTAATTGCCACTTGAATGTATTGCTATTCAACCACATTTATGGGCCTGTTTGGACCACGGCACACAATAGCATCTACAGAGAAGAATATCCCAGGTGTAACAAGTTGTAAGAATATACCAACAGTTCTAAGAAGTTCCCTAGCACATAGTAGCATCTACAGAGAAGAATATACAACATGAGGGCAGCCACTGTAAAGACAACATGATAATGTACACTCATTGTATGTGTACATTATCATGTTGTCTTTACAAGGATAGTCATTTGTGACAAGGATAGTCACACATGAGGACATCTCACAGTGATCGATTGTCCCTTGTGTAATTGCCACTTGAATGTATTGCTATTGAACCACATTAATGCTTTTCTTCTTCAACAAATGAGGATAGTCACTCTAAAGACAACATGATAATGTACACTCACTGTAAGGACAGTCACAAATGAGGACATCTCACAGTGACTGTCCCTTGTGTGATTGCCACTTGAATGTATTGCTATTCAGCCACATTAATGCTTTTCTTCTTCAACAAATGAGGATAGTCACTCTAAAGACACAATGATAATGTACACGGGCTGTAAGTGTACATTATCATGTTGTCTTTACAGTGACTGTCCTCCTTCAAGTGGCAATTACACAAGGGATTTGTGTTTTCATTTGTGTTTTCAACAGCGCCGTAACCCTCCGCGAAATCACATCGGGATATAAGGGCAAAACAAACAAGAACGTTGTCATTTGTATTTTCAACAGCGCCGAGAGAGATAAACAAACTTAAAACTCAGACTTAAGAAAGATGAAGGCAATGCTTCAAAAGGCCGATGCCCTAAATACGGGAAAACACAATACCACCATTAAACGATGCCCTAGTCACCGTATCAATGCTGCCAGCTCCGTACCAGTATGCTGACTGCTCACTTTCATCCTGTGATAAAGGTAACTTCATTAATCATACTTGAAATGGCAGCATACGAACTAAAGCTGATGAACATTTATAAACTAAAAGTTTAAAACTACAGATTGCAAATGTAGTAGTTTCATACGAAAAGAACTTGATGTCTGAAATTTACCATTAGAAGTATCCAAAGGAATACCACAGTACTGTTGAACTTGGAGAATCGGAGATGATCTACACAGCAAGGTTCAACAGCTGTAAGGACTGTTACACCATCTTTAGCATTTGAATACATTTTCTCCTTGGCTTCTGGTGGATCCTCAAAGACCCCCAATGACGTTTTCCCTACAATTATCAATTGTTTGTCAGTATGAGATATTAATAAATAAACATTAATCACAATATTAGGCAAACAATGTTCTTGATGTCTGAATCTAAATCACAGAAAGCTCTAATAAAGCAGTTCTCAGTTTCACATTAAACTAAGTTTCAATTTCAAATGGTTATAATAATTTTTGCAAGTTATAAGTAGCTGGTTACAGTATATGACATAAAAAGAAAAAAAATCATTTCTATTCTTTTCTTCTTTTTCTCTTTCAACGAAGCTTTTGCACCACACAAATGCATACCAAGAATTTCTCAGGAGGTTTCAAGACCATTGCATACCAAACTTCTTCTTTGTAGATGCTACTGTGTGTCGTGGTCCAAATGGGTCCAAATAGACCTAGTGACTCTAGTAGGTCTCCAAAACCTGTTCTGCAGCAATAACTCTTCAATTTGACAAAGGACCTTATGAACTTATATGTTTTTTGAGTACCCTTTTTGATGTTCTAACAATCCTCCAACTCCCAGACCTTGACTCCACTCCAGAGCATATCAATGTCCTTATTGAGTCCGCAGACCTAATGCATGCCTTTGGGTGTGGGTTCCAAAACAAGGCATTGAAAATGGGTGCATGAAACCACGATCAGAGTTTGAAGATGTCCACCATGCTCTAAAGATCTAGATTCAACAAGGTTTGAGGTCCTTTACTTGCCGCTACCCTCTGATCTTGCATAATCCATCAACTCCTAGTCAAGAACATTGAGATTCTTGACCTAGGGCTTGCTCTTGAAATTCTCTGGCTTAGTATCCTGTTCCAAAGCTTTTAAAATATGAAAATAAACCCCCTTAACTTGCATTTTACAAAGAACAGAGGATATCCTATGGTTTATTTGCAAGTTAAGGCCATTTGAATGCAATAACCCAAAAAATGAGGGTTTGACAGAACAACAGATAAGAAAAAGGAATAACTTTGATATAAGGTGTCTTGAATCTACCAAATAAACTCTCAAAGCATAAGATATAAATACTCTAACTTCCACACTGGTCTGCCCTCCCTTTCACATCCGTACACTGTACAGTGCTTGAAGGAAATGCACAAAAAAGGCTCTGAAATAGTGGCTCTATCTGACAGAGAGTCCATGCTAGGCTTCATGACTAACCTAGAGCACATTCCTTGTTATGGAGGAAGTTTGAATGGTGAAGAACTTATGGAATGGATAGAGGACCTAGATAACCATTTTGACTACAAGTATCTTATTAATAACCATTTTGACTACAAGTATCTTATGGATAGAGGACCTTGATAACCATTTTGACTCATTTAGTATCTTATTGAGCTTCACTTTGTTTCGAGAATATAGTTTAATATTCTCTACTAAACAGGGCCAACCACGTGAAGGTGGAAGCTCATTTGGCCCCACCCCCCTCCCCCTAACATCACTCTACATTCCCCGTTAACATCTAACATTCATTCATTCTTTCAATTATTAATAAAATGTAACATTCAATCAATATCACATGATAACATTCATTAACACATTAGATTCGTTAACACACAACATTCATCAATATGAAAATAAACACATAATTCATGAACATTCATTAGCACATAATTAAATTCATTGAGACATAAAATTCAGTCATTATCAATTAAGGTATTTAGATGACAATCATTTCTTTTTTCTCTTTCTAATTTTTTTTTCTATGTAAGCTCTAAGAGGAGCATCAATGTTATCATCAATACCCCCCTCATCAGTTGTTTTGTTCTTTGTTCTTGATGATCTCAAATTCCTATGCTGCTGCAAAGGGGGGTCCTCTACAATAACAAATAAAAGAGTTAAATTTAAAATATTTAATTATAATTGTTACAAGTATTTAATTATTTTAAAGAACATAACTGTGGCGCTCTTTAATTACCTGATCTGGCCACATCATTTTGTCTAGACTCAACCTCAACATGCTCATGAGCACCGACCCCTCGATCCTCTACAGTTGCTATACAAAATGTTACATTAATCCAAACACCAATTGTAATTACATATAAAAATTTTAATAGCAAATGTATACCTCCACCACTAGGATGCACATCATGCGAACCTTCATTATGCATAGATTGTGTAGAAGGATTGTCAGGCTGCATTCCAATATCCTACAGATTGTTATCATTGCTTTCTTAAAATAGATATACTCACTTTATATTAGAACTTAACATCAAATATACTAATTGGTAAAGTATTCAATTTGAAATAAATTTCATTTAGCTTATTTACCTGTGGCTCAGATGCATCATTATTTGAACCTTGCACACTGATTTCAGCTCGTAGCCGTTCAGCCACGGCTCTATAGCCTTGTTGGAAGCCAATTCTCTTGTCCTCTTCTGTGAGGCATCTATTGAACTCTGACCCCTACATTTTTTCTTGGTATGGTGAATTTTACTTGCATTGTTTGATCAAAAAAAATTTCCTTGCAATATATAAAAAAATTGATACAAGTTTTCATTTACTAATACTTACAACTCGTGCTTGAAGTTTGGAAAAACCACCAGAGCCGAGCTTGTGTGTCCCGTGCTTTTCTAATCTTGCCTTTGTTGCCTTTGATGTGTCAGGCAATCTATGAAAAGTTTGAAATATGTTAGAGACCAATATAGGAAAAATTTAGAGGTTAATTAGTACATAATTACATTCTCAAAAGTATCACATACCTTGCTCTACTCTCTACTGGCGTAATTCCTTTTTTCATGTCGGCTTTATACTTTCCATCCAAAATCAAACCCTGCCACTCAGCCTCAAGAACACAGGGCGGACGCTCATGCCTTGGGTTAACCTCTAAATATTTCCTGTACTGGTCCCTAATATACTTCAAACATAAACCAGCTCTTTCAAGGAGCTTGTTTCTCTCGAATGCACGAGGTCCAAAAAGCTGGGTCATACTATCTACAAGATCATCCTTCAACTTTTTATCTTGGTTATTCCACCTTTTAAGTAAAAAAAAACATGTTAGACTCATAAATGAAGAGAAGCTACCTTTAATATAGTTCAAGAAATTGATGAAAAGGAAAACTATTCTAGCAATGATATGAAATCAAAATAGTGGTTTGGGGTTTTAGTTAGGATATGATGTTCCACCATGTACGTATGGTGGGCCCGAATATCCGCAAACACTCGTCACCAAGTTTTTGCCAAAAAATATCATTCCCTACAAAATAATCATGGGATCATTAGTCGATGAAGAGTGATCAAAAACTAAATTACTATTATATCACTATAGAATAATAATAACTTTAAAGTACCTGGAAGTTTGGATACTTTTAAGGGAACGCCTTCATCGTCGCTGATGATCAATACGTAATCCTTCACCGTTCCCGTACTAGGAACACGGGAACATCCAGGAAATGATGTTGCATTGGGACTTGTTGCATCTCCTATTGCAAAAAATGAAAACCATTATCAAATGCCTCCAAGAAATAATACTTCAAGGGAAATAAATTGGTGCAGAGCACCCATGGCACAAACACAATCAAGGGATCTACATCGTAAACACATAACACTTAAACACATAACAAAAGAGAGAAAAAGAGGGATTTGTGTACCAGTAGATGGTGCAACAGTTGGTGCATTTAGGCTGTGTTGTTGACATGGCAGTTGGCAAGACATTTGTGGCTGTCCTGGATGGAGGCGGCGTTGTCATATCACCATGGAAAGGAGCTGAAGAATAAAATTGTTAGAGCATGCATAAATATAGAACGCGTGGACTAGCATGGACAAGATTGTTAGAGCATTAAAAAAAAAGATTGTTCGAGCATGTATTGTCAATGATTATGATCATTCCTATATATATTCAGTGGAAAACACAAGTGGGGAATGGAACATGTGATCTACCTGAACCACTTGCAATACCGGCCTCATCATGGGAATGGGGTTCAAAATTACGCAAATAACTCTGTAAAGACAATGCATCCATATTTTAATTAATGTCATAAAAGAGCATAACATAAAAACCATTATTGAACTCTTGTAATAATTAAAAATTTCATTAATACTTACTTTAAAGTTTTCAGAAGTGCGCAACAACTCAGCTGCCCTGTCTTTTATTTCCTGAGTCTGAGGATGTATGGATACCAAACGTAGAAGTTCTTTCCCAATTTTCTTTAGCAGCTTTTTAATGGAACCGATCGGGTCATTGGTCTCTGCTAAATCAATAAAGAAAGGGTCCACAAGGGGGGACTCCTGAGGGACTGCAGGTTGCTTTCCCTCTCTCCGACCACCGGCCCTCTGTGACAACAATAGTATTAGTATTATCAAAATTACTCCAAAACAATGAAGAAAATAACATTAAAAAAAATAACATTTTGCTTCTATCTAGTTTGCACAATTACAATGAATTTTACCTGCTCATGTGTAGATGAGCTAGGAATATCGTCACCATCACCTTCGGGCGGTCGCTCCATATTGTGCCCCTGTGTCAAAGATCAAGTATAAAAATGTTAGCCAAAAATTTAATAACTAAATGGTATGTTGGAGTCATTGATTAGAAGTTGGTTTAATAGTATGTACCACCCCCATGATAGAAGCCTCGTTTGTATCTATGCGGTTCAAATTTTAATCAATAAGCAGCTCTTCCCCTGCACGTATTGATTTTATCACACAGATGAATACACGATTTCCCTCGCGCGCCTCAAATATGCAATTGGGTTGCTTTATAGTTGACCCAGGTCGTGTACTATTTATAAAACCCGCAATATTCCCTGTTGCTTTTGGCCTTCCATCAATGTATATAGCCACACTTTTACTTTGATTATTGTCTTGCTGTTGTATATAATTTTCCGAGAGTGCATACCTACGCATACTTTTTTTATATTGAACAATATGCATCCAACTTTTGTAATCGTAACATGGTCCAACATACTCCATCAATTCAGAAACTTTTTTGTAAGACACCTTTATGCCATCCATAGAAAATAGGCCCAAACCATGTAATGATGATGGTGCTATGCGATATATCCTCTCATTAACACAAAAATCAATGTTTATTGGAGGAAGTTCCTTGGGTACCCAATGTTTCTGTAGATGTTGGTACCTCAAGGGCACCTCGATGTCGCCTTTCGTCTCATCATCATAAGAACATGACCCCCCTTGAGCAAGGAAAAATTTCATGTGTTTATTGAATTTCCTTCTAGTCCTTTGACCTCTAGTTAATCTCCCTATTCTAGATAAACTGCATGTCTCACTTTCCTCTTCTATTCCTATATTTCCCTCACTCGAGGAAGACACTTCTGACAAATACCTATTTGCTGGTACTTGCAAATGGGAGAGATCTTAGAAGACATCAATCTTACTATTGATAAGTGTATTAAATAGACTTTCTATAAGGTGTATTGACTTATACCTGTCGATCCATGAGACTGTGCGGGATGCTCTTGAAAGGGGTTCAATTTCCTGCAAATGTAATTCAATTATCGTGAGCATAATCACATCATAATCATAATCACATCCATCATAAGCATCACATAAAAATTAAAAACATTAAAACGTACACATTATAACACTTATAGCTTTTAAATAGATAATGAATAAACTATGTAACCATTTAAGACAAATATATTTCTATCAAGAAATGAATATTAAATACATTAAGGATTGATGGCATACCTTTAAATTTCATCATCATCATCCTCATCATCATCATCATCATCATCATCATCATCATCATCATCCTCGTCATCGTCGTCATCATCATCGTCCTCGTCCTCGTCGTCGTTGTCGTCATCATCAACATCATCATCATCAACATCAACATCATCTTCATCATCATCATCAGTAGCAGCATCATCTTCTTCTTCTTCTTCATGAAAATTTGTCTCAGGAACATCATCCAATAATTGTCGATCGTGATCATCATCTACATCATCTTCTACTTCTTCGGTATCTTCTTCTTCCATCGCATTATACTTTATCGGCCTTCCTCTCGGTTCATGTCTAACAACAAATGACCAACCCGGTTTATGTGAAACCTCTGAGTAAAATACCTGTTCACATTGGCTTGGAAGAACATAGGGCTCATCCCCAACTGGCTCAAATGACCTTGTATTAACCATTGTAAATCCATTATCATGTTCAATAACAGTTCTATTAGGATCATTTGGATTAAGTCGTAGCCTGTACCATTTGACAATGAAGAGTACTAATTTGAAGGAACTAAAGTCGCACTCAAATATATCATCCAAAATGCCATAGTATTGATTTTTAGACTCTTGAGGATCTAAGTCATTTCTAGATGAAATATTAGTCACTTGAAAGACTGCAGTTATTCCAGAATCACAAGTTTTCTTCGTGTCATCCAACACTTTGACGCGAAATTTTTGACCATTACAGAACATACCCTTGTGGTGTTTAACCTGCAATAATATGTGAAACATGTCAAAATTATTATATCGTGAGTTGATAAACATACGGGTGATTAATAATTTTGTACGTACCTGGAAATCTCTTAAACCATATGCTAAATCTATTTCCCTTTGCGTAACATTAGAATCTCCATTACGATGAGCTTCTTTAACCAATGAAGATACACCTTCCCATGTTAATGTGTGACCAGAATGTTGACATCGTTCAATCCATACCGTCATCCAATCAAGATTGTTTGCAATATACAAATGTAGTGCATCCCACTCTCGAGCAACTGTACAAAAAAAAAATAGACGACTTACAACCGATTTATTTTGAAGATTAAGAAATAATTTATTACAATAACATCTTATAATTTATTACCTGTCACTTTCCTCAATCTACCTTTCCCCATCAAGTACTCCCCTTTGAATTTTTTAAAAGGGTCGATATCCCAAATGCGATCTACATGGATATTTGAAGCAAACTTAGGAAGATATTCAGTAATGTACACCATAGTCTGGTATACCATGTATCCCTCTACCATAGAACCCTCAGGATGTGCTCTTTGTCGAACCAAAGCCTTCAAAGATTTCAAGTGCCTCTCAACCATCCACATTGACCTAGTGTGTGCAGGTCCACACAATTCAATCTCCTCAACTTGGTGTATGAGGTAGTGTTCTTGTGCATTGAAAAAAGTTGGAGGTAGACACTTTTGCATTTCACACAATAAATGAGGAATTCTTCTCTTCCAATAGTTTATATCTTCTTTATGGATTTCTTTAGATGACAACCACCTACATTAAGAGATTCAAGTCACAAAAAATATATAAATACGAGACTTTACAAAATAATATACAATAGATTACATAGCAAGAAAAATAAATCGCGAATATAATAAATATATACAACAAATTGAACAGATATTACTGCTTACCTCATGTATTTTCCAAGATCATATATCACTTGTTTGATGTTATTGTTGAAGTGCTCTGGGAGAGATAGAGGTAGCACGTACTGCAGTAATTATAAACCAATCATTTCATTATTTTCTAACATAACATAATGAATAGTACACGTAGTTTATGAATATATTGTAAATACAGAAGAACATAACTTACCTTGATGAAAGTATGCCAATCATGCGTTTTGAGCCCTGGCCCAAATTCACTTTTCTTTGATATGAGATTGCTTATGTTCCCAGCAAATCCTATGGGAAATCAAATTTTTCGTATGACTTCTTTTATGGCATCACTTTGCTGCTCCGTTAATAACCAAGGAAGGGCACTTATATTAATCTGATCTCTATTGCTATTTGAGTGAATGAAATTCTTCAGTGCATGATTGGATTCATGAATGTCATTACAAATTTTGACAATTTTTTCTTTGTCACGCCTTCCATCCATTATTTTCCACAATGTCTCTGTTATATTCTTTCCAACATGCATAAGATCAAACAAATGCACAATTTGTAGGTCCTCGTAGTAGGGCAACCTACTAAATTGTCTGGGATAGCTTTTTAGTCCCTTTGGAAGGTTGTCAGTAGTGCCTTGACGACCTTCACGATCATCAATTACATAATTAGTAAACAAAAATCACAATAGAAATATATAAATTACAAACATAAACTATTAAGTGGAACGACATTACCTCGACGATTAATTCTATTATATTCCAACTTCCATAGGCGAGGTGTCATTCTTCGTGGCTTTGATGTAGTCTCTTCTTTCCCATTGAAAAGATGTTTTTCCATACTTCGATACTTATGATTCCTGTGGAGGAAGTGTCTGTACTCATCAAACACATGCTTTCCTAAACTTTTTGAATGACGAGATTTCATCTTTGGACCACAAACTGGACATGCAAATTTTCCCTTTGTTTGAAGACCTACAAGATAATGATATAATTGGATTATTAAATATGTTGATTTTTATAATTAGAATTATCATGCGCAACTTGAATTCACTATAACATACCACAAAAATGTGTTAGCCCTGGGGCATCATGTATTGTCCATACAAGTATTGCATGGAATTGAAATTGTCTTTGTCCTATTGGTCTAGACACGTCATACATAGTGACACCGTTCCATAACTCCACCAACTCGTCAATAAGAGGCTCAATATATACATTCATATCTTTAACTTGATATTTACCTACTTGAATGAACAGTAACATTACATAATTATTGTGACCATTTTACTGTAAGATTTGTAAGTACATGTAAATTAATAACTATCAAATGATAAAATACCTGGAACAATCATTGCCAACATAATGTGCTCCCTCTTTATTGACATTCACGGAGGAATGTTATTGTTGATAACAAAAACAGGCCACACCGAGCAAACAGATCTCATCTCTCCAAATGGATTGACACCATCCACTGGCAATGAAAGCCTGAGATTACGAGGTTCTTCTTTGAAGTGTTGCCACTTTTCCTCTATGTGCATAAATGCCGAACCATCCGTAGGGATTCGAATAATGTCATCTCGACTTCTATTGTGTGCATGGTAATCCATAAATTGTGCCAAGCTAGTACACCTGAATAATTGTCGCATCCGTGGAATAATGGGGATGTAACGAAGAACCTTGTGAGGCACCTTTTTTGTTATTCGATTTGTTCGATATCTACTCGTATGACATACAGGGCATTGTGTTGCAAATTCATGTTCTTTATAATATATAATATGATCATTGGGACAAGCATGTATTGCTTGATACTCCATTCCAATATCTTTCATAATAGCAGATAATTCTCGATATGAGCGAGGTAGAATATTTGATGGTGGTAACAAAAACTCGCCTATCAATCTACAGCAAAAAATATAAGTTGTTAATATAAACAATATTAGTGGTACATTATTCACCCTTTGTTAACTATAAAGACATATATGACATACCTTAACATACGTGACATTGTTATGTTGGATAAACCATTCATAACCTTCAAGTTCAACAACAACAATACAGCAGAGAGAAGAGTTGTTTGGGAGTCTTTGTATAGGGGCTCGTATGCCTTCTCAAGTAGAGGTACATCAAGGCTATCATCATCATCATGATCAGATCCGCTTGGACTAAATGTGTCATGGATCAATGTATTTATACCATCATCTTCAATTGTGTTTTCTGGCGCATGATTGTCATCTTCCATGGGATCATTATCTTCACCTTGGATATTCGCACCCCCATGTTCCTCCATATCATGTACTTCCCTGGGGAGATCAACCTATATAAAATTGATTAACATAAATAAACCATGATCTTCAACTCATCATCAAGTGATTTCATATGTATATAAATTGTTAAAATGATATAATGAACAACTTACCAGTGGATGATAGTCATGCCCCCCTTCAATGTGACCATTCTCCCTACAATGTCTCTTAACTGTTTTGATTAGCAATCTTCTACGGTTTAAGCCCTTACAAATTTTGCAGGGACAATAACATTTTCCATCACCTTTTCTTTTCAAGTTAGACCACAATCTAGCGATTGTCTCCCTATTTTGTTCTTCACTTATATTATCTGACATGATCGTTCTTCGCAGGAAGCAAAAATTGGGCTATGAAAACTTCGGTCTACAACTTTCAGTGACTAAGCAAAATTGTCAAAAGTACACAAAACATATAAGCTACAAGGCCTTCTTGCTTAGCTCTAGAAGCTCTCTAGCAATCAAAACATATAAGCTACAAGGCCTAACAGCAATTTCAAAACATATAAGCTACAAGGCAAGACATATTACATGACATGGCAAAAGGATTAAAATATACATTAGATTAAAAAATATACAATTTTCAAACCTGAGCGCGCGGCTATAACTCGTGCAATGGTCTTCTTGCTTAGCTTTAGAAGCTCTCCAGCAGTCAAAACATATAAGCTACAAGGCCTAATAGCAATTTCAAAACAAGGGTCATCAAAAGAACCAAAAACAATGTGTGCAAACAATACCTTGTGAAGTGGTATAGACAATTAGAAGATGCTACTATGTGCTAGGGAACTTCTTAGAACTGTTGGTATATTCTTACAACTTCTTACACCTGGGATATTCTTCTCTGTAGATGCTACTGTGTGCCGTGGTCCAAACGGGCCCATAAATGTGGTTGAATAGCAATACATTCAAGTGGCTTACACAAGGGACAGTCACTGTGAGATATCCTCATGTGTGACTGTCCTTGTCACAAATGAGGACATCTCACAGTGACTGTCCCTTGTGTAATTGCCACTTGAATGAGGTCAGTCACTGTAAAGACAACATGATAATGTACACATACAATGAGTGTACATTATCATGTTGTCTTTACAGTGGCTGCCCTCATGTTGTATATTCTTCTCTGTAGATGCTACTACGTGCTAGGGAACTTCTTAGAACTGTTGGTATATTCTTACAACTTGTTACACCTGGGATATTCTTCTCTGTAGATGCTACTGTGTGTCGTGGTCCAAACGGGCCCATAAATGTGGTTGAATAGCAATACATTCAAGTGGCAATTACACAAGGGACAGTCACTGTGAGATGTCCTCATGTGTGACTGTCCTTGTCACAAATGAGGACATCTCACAGTGACTGTCCCTTGTGTAATTAAGTATTGTGGGGAAGCATTCTAAATAACCAAAGCCGCTAACAATAAATTCAACACAGATATGTCCTCATTTCTGGGTATTTTAGCTCTCTAACAGCTGAATACCAGATTAAATAATAATGACAAAAGAAAAATAAACCCAACGTACTCAGAAATTGTAGCTGTGATTTTGCGGAGGGAATCTCTCTCGGCGCTGTTGAAAACACAAATGACAACCCGCTTGATTTCGCGGAGGGAATCTCTCTCGGTGCTGTTCAAAACACAAATGACAACCCGCTTTGTTCAAAACACAAATGATAACCCGCTTGATTTCGCGGAGGGAATCTCTCTCGGCGCTGTTGAAAACACAAATGACAACGTTCCCTTTTTTTTTTGCACTTATATCCCGACCAACATAAGGTCCATTTGTAATACAACATGATAATGTACACTTACAGTGAGTGTACATTATCATGTTGTCCTTAGAGTGACTATCCTCATTTGTTGAAGAAGAAAAGCATTAATGTGGCTGAATAGCAATACATTCAAGTGGCAATTACACAAGGGACAGTCACTATGAGATGTCCTCATTTGTGACTGTCCTTACAGTGAGTGTACATTATCATGGTGTCTTTAGAGTGACTGTCCTCATTTTTTGAAGAAGAAAAGCATTAATGTGGTTGAATAGCAATACATTCAAGTGGCAATTACACAAGGGACAATCACTGTGAGATGTCCTCATGTGTGACTGTCCTTGTCACAAATGAGGACATCTCACAATGACTGTCCCTTGTGTAATTCAAGTGGCAATTACACAAGGGACAGTCACTGTGAGATGTCCTCATTTGTGACTGTCCTTACAATGAGTGTACATTATCATGTTGTCTTTAGAGTGACTGTCCTCATTTGTTGAAGAAGAAAAGCATTAATGTGGTTCAATAGCAATACATTCAAGTGGCAATTACACAAGGGACAATGTCATGAGCCGTGACATATTGAACTTAGTATAATAATAAAATGATTAGATGATATATAATAATCTATTATTAACGGTATATAACAATAATATATAATTATTATCAAAAGATAATAATAATATATAGTTAGCATAATAAGTAATATGTTAATTAAATAATATTAAAATATTAATAAATAATATAATTATGATTATAATTATAATATAAATTAATAATAAATAATTATTAATAAATTATATATATTATATTATAATAATATATTAAGTAATAATATTAAATCAATTATTGATATAATAATTTTAATATATAAATAATATTAATAAACCTCTCAATATAAAACAATATGTTATCACTATAATAATATTTATTATAATATTATTAATATTACTAACATCATTAATTATAATATTTAATAATAACAATAACATTAATAATAATAATAATAATAACGTTTAAAGCAATATCGAATATCTGTAATCGATATACATCTACATTAAACATCTGCATTATCTATCACGATGAGGAACGAAGAAGTGATACAACAATCACTAGTCATTACACATCGATACCATGAGAGGATGATTAATGAACCAAATACTATGAAGTCAAGATCAACATGATATGAATAAGGGATAGGTCGCTATGGGTTTCAGAAGATGTATTGATAAGCAAGAAGGATAACCATTCATATATTATAAATAATCATTAATTGCACAAGTTTAGACAATGACATATCCGATAAAGCAATATCAAACATGAAGACCCGCTAGCAAATATGCACCATCACTTCCTATGTTATCATGACAATAACATAAACTAGATTGAATTCTACTATCTATATCAATAGACACCACATAGGAGGATATCGACTAAAGGATTGAAAGATTATCGATTGTCTGAGATAAACCACATCTTGTAGAAACACAAAAGCATCAGTGATTATATCACAAGCTATTGATGAATGAGGCATCAGTCATGGATAATAAGTACAATGTATCCTTAAGTATTAACAGGAATGGAAGTCAATTTGAAGATCAAACTCCATTACCAGCAATCAACCAATAAATGGACAATTATCAGAAAATGATATTGACTTATATCAGAGTAGAAAGATTGGATATCATCATAACAATATGGGATAAGGCAAGAGTTAATATCGATTGACTAAATACTAATGATAGTTAGACCAAACTAATACAAACACAATGGATGTTAACTACTGGTTGCACTACCAATTAGGGAAGATTACCTTCATAAAAAGATTTGATATTGAGTCAATCTGGGAGTTATCTATGATCAGAAAATAATGAAATAATATTATGTGAACTGTCGGATTATGGAAAGGTGTGCTTAACAAAGGGACATGGAGGAAGAAACAAGACACGTCTCATTCATAGCATCTCTTCATTTGTTAAAGACAATATAAGAATGCATTCTCGTCAGTCACTCAAGGCATCATTAGAACTTTATTTACTTATCCATATTTGGATATACTCAATAGAGCATCTGCCTTTGGCAGTTTGGTTTCAAGTTTATCATTGCAGATCAGAGACAACACCATGATTGCACAGATAGAAAGGATAGTCAGAAACAGCATCAATATTTGAAGTTGCAAGCATATAATTCAGAATCTGAAATAGCAACATATCACTCATAGTGATATTACACATTTGCATAATTACATCATCATATCAGACACAGCAAATACATTGCTGTAAGCAATACTTATTGATTGTATATCGATATTGTTTATATCAGACATACCATCATTATACTATCACTATAAGTGATAGGAAACATCATATTCATAGCATATTTCATATCATTATATCCGACAGTGCTATTAAACATATTGGTATCAATATCATCTTGCACACATATTGTGATTGAATCTGAAATAGCGGTTGATATCTTAAGTAACCTCCATTACTTAGTTTAATTGTAAGTATCTGATAGAGTAAGTCTGAGAAGTGGAGTAATTGTTCCTGTTTTCCAAGTTAGCCAAAAAGGGGACATTACAGACAATCACGGTGAGATGTCCTCATGTGTGACTGTCCTTGTCACAAATGAGGACATCTCACAATGACTGTCCCTTGTGTAATTCAAGCGGCAATTACACAAGGGACAGTCACTGTGACATGTCCTCATTTGTGACTGTCCTTACAGTGAGTGTACATTATCATGTTGTCTTTAGAGTGACTATCCTCATTTGTTGAAGAAGAAAAGCATTAATGTGGTTCAATAGCAATACATTCAAGTGACAATTACACAAGGGACAATCACTGTGAGATGTCCTCATGTGTGACTATCCTTGTCACAAATGAGGACATCTCACAATGACTGTCCCTTATGTAATTCAAGCGGAAATTACACAAGGGACAGTCACTGTGAGATGTCCTCATTTGTGACTGTCCTTACAGTGAGTGTACATTGTTGTCTTTAGAGTGACTGTCCTCATTTGTTGAAGAAGAAAAGCATTAATGTGGTTCAATAGCAATACATTCAAGTGGCAATTACACAAGGGACAATCACTGTGAGATGTCCTCATGTGTGACTGTCCTTGTCACAAATGAGGACATCTCACAATGACTGTCCCTTGTGTAATTCAAGCAGCAATTACACAAGGGACAGTCACTGTGAGATGTCCTCATTTGTGACTATCCTTACAATGAGTGTACATTATCATGTTGTCTTTAGAGTGACTGTCCTCATTTGTTGAAGAAGAAAAGCATTAATGTGGTTCAATAGCAATACATTCAAGCGGCAATTACACAAGGGACAGTCACTGTGAGATGTCCTCATTTGTGACTGTCCTTACAGTGAGTGTACATTATCATGTTGTCTTTAGAGTGACTGTCCTCATTTGTTGAAGAAGAAAAGCATTAATGTGGTTCAATAGCAATACATTCAAGTGGCAATTACACAAGGGACAATCGATCACTGTGAGATGTCCTCATGTGTGACCTTTGTGAAGGCAAGTGCCAATTTGTACCCAAGTTACCAATATTGTGGCAAAAGTGGGAATGAAGCATTTAGGGGTCAAATTGGGCAAAGAAGTGTAGAAGTGGCCTATGTGAGGTCTAAATAGCCTAACTAAGTCATGGTTAGGGTCTTATGGTGTTTGAACAATAAGTTTTGAACCAAAATCCCAAAGGTTGTAACAAGTTGTCAATGTTGTCATTCACAACATTGACAACATTTGTGCAAGGGAGCATTTTCGAGTAAGATGGTTATGTAACTATATGAAACCATTGAATTAGGCATCAGATCAACTATAAGAGGCCTCCATCGATCTGTGCAAAAGGTTGGGGGGAAAAACATTTGGAATTAAGAAGATTTGTAGAGTAACACGGTTTTAGTGAATTCTTGAGTTTTTTTGTTTCTTTGTTTTCAGTTGATTAATGGATTAGATAGCTCGCAGTGTCTATTGGAAAAGTTAGTACAAGTTGTTTTTTTATTCTGTGTTGTGTTTTTTTTGAGTTTTGAAGCATTCCAACTAGTTTGTTAATTCTTTTTGAGTTTTTTTCTATGTTTGGAATGATGTCCTAGGTGAGTCAGTTGAGCACAGTTAGGGATGACAAATCATTACAAGAAGATTACAACAAGTTGAATGCATTGGTTGCTTCAACTAAAATCTCATGGAGAGGTAGACACACATCTAAAGAAGCCCCAAGTCAAATTAGAAGATTGGGTGAGTTTCTTTGGCTGCTAAGAAAACAAACTCTTAGTCAGACTGTCCAAGTTGTGTCAATATACTTGTTTTCAGGCATGGCTGTAGCAGTTGGTGTACAAAAAATCTAGGAGGAGAAGACCTTAGATATCTTGGAGTTCTCAATAAAGGGCATCTGAATCCTAAGCCCTTTAGGTGGCTTAATATAAACAAAAAGGCTTGACAAAGGCCTAATTGCTAGCAGCCTATTTTTGGGTGCAATTGGCATGCATGGTTTGATGAACCGGATTGAAGTACTGATGAAAAGTATAGGTGAAGGAGTAATATTGAAACCAATAGAGGTCCTAGTGGCCAGCCTCTCCATGGAGTAAAGTTCTAGTTGAATGTGTTTCAATTTGTGAAGACAAGACTAGGAGTGTCCTAGTAGCTAGATTGGTATTGAGCAGAGTTCGTTGTATTTCTTGTTGGTGTGCACTAGTTGAAGGAGTGGGATCTTGGGTAGAGATACCTAAAGAGTGTAGGGATAGTTAAGTACCCTATCAAGTCAAAACATTGGCCTAAAGAGACCCTAGTGAAGGATAGGGAGTGAGCAAGACAAAGTGTTACATCAATTAACAAGATCATTTTTTGGTAATTGTGTACATTATCATGTTGTCTTTACAGTGACTGTCCTCATTTTTTGAAGAAGAAAAGCATTAATGTGGTTCAATAGCAATACATTCAAGTGGAAATTACACAAGGGAATATCACTATGAGATGTCCTAAGTGTGATTGTCCTTGTCACAAATGAGGACATCTCACAGTGACTGTCCCTTGTGTAATTGCCACTTGAATGAGGACAGTCACTGTAAAGACAACATGATAATGTACACAAGTACCGTGAAGGTAGTCGCAAGTTAGGGCTGTTTCATTGCATACCCGAAACAATGAAGACATTACAGTCCACAAAACGTTTGTGCTTGAAAGATGAACAAATAAAATTAAACTTCTAAATAACCAAAGCCGCTAACAATAAATTCAACACAGATATGTCCTCATTTCTGGGTATTTTAGCTCTCTAACAGCTGAATACCAGATTACATAATAATGACAAAAGAAAAATAAACCCAACGTACTCAGAAATTGTAGCTGTGATTTCGCGGAGGGAATCTCTCTCGGCGCTGTTGAAAACACAAATGACAACGTTCTTGTTTTTTTTGCCCTTATATCCCGATGTGATTTCGCGGAGGGTTACGGTGCTGTTGAAAACACAAATGACAACGTTCCTTTTTTTTTTTGCCCTTATATCCCAACAACATCGCAATTGCAAGTTAGGGCTGTTTCACTGCATACCCGAAACAATGAAGACGTTACGGTCCACAAAACGTTTGTGCTTGAAAGATGAACAAATAAAATTAAACTTCTAAATAACCAAAGCCGCTAACAATAAATTCAACATAGATATGTCCTCATTTCTGGGTATTTTAGCTCTCTAACAGCTGAATACTAGATTACATAATAATGACAAAAGAAAAATAAACCCAACGTACTCAGAAATTGTAGCTGTGATTTCACGGAGGGAATCTCTCTCGGCGCTGTTGAAAACACAAATGACAACGTTCTTGTTTTTTTTGCCCTTATATCCCGATGTGATTTCGCGGAGGGTTACGGCGCTGTTGAAAACACAAATGACAACGTTCTTATTTTGTTTGCCGTTATATCGTGATGTGATTTCGCGGAGGGTTACGGCGCTGTTCAAAATACACATGACAACGTTCCTTTTAAATTTTGCGCTTATATCCCGACAACGTCGCAATTGCGACAGTTACAAATGTATTGTCGTCGCAAATTGCGACGGTGTCGGGCTATATTTGAAAAAAAAAGAGCAAAACCACATGACATTTGCCTGCCGTCGCAAATGGCCGTCGCAATGTCACCCCAAATGTATTAGTGCCACCTAGAAAAAGTAGCAAAAGAGTAGATATGCAAGAGGAATACCACTTGGAAAAACTAGCAAAAGAGTAGATATGTAAGAGTCAGTGGAATTCTACAAATACTTCGTAAAATAGGGGCTACATAAATGTGAAAGGAAAGAAAAAGACCCACGCTCCCAATTATTTGACTCTAGACCCCTTTCACCACAGGGTTTCTTCGCCAAACCAGCCCTAATATTACTTCAATAACCTTCTCTCCATAATAAATGATAGTGTCAAAAAAATGCAACACTGTGGAGATCAAGATCAACATCGGGGAATCAAAACCCAGTTTAAACCATTCATTTTAACCAATTCATTTAGCTAAAAACTCAAAATTTTAAAGAGATTCAAAATTGTCTCATTACTCGTTTACTTTGACAACAAAAAAAATTGCACAATTAATCTAATACTTATACACGAATGCCCCAATAATAGTGTGTTATTGGTACCAATAAAGATGCACAATTGATATTAATTACTATTTATTTTTCTCCCAACTTGTAGATATGCCTATGAGTGGCTATTGCACCACTACATGATTTTTTAGTGAACTTTTAATTAATGAAATTCAATGAAGTGTAATTGAAAATAGAAAGACACTTTTAATTTTAAAAATAATTTTTTTTAAAAAACTATTCTTCTCCAAATAGTAAAAATAAATTTTGAACATCAAAAAAATTCTTTCAATTATTTTCTAAAATATCTCCCTTTTTGAAATCTTATGAAAAGTCTCAATATTTCAATTATAAATCTCTTATTGTTGAATTATTTAAATGACTTACCAATAAATCATCAAAAGATTTTGAAAAATTATACTAATAGTCCCATGAAAAAAAGATCTCCCTTTTTGAAATCTTATGAAAAGTCTCAATATTTCAATTATAAATATTTTATTATTGAATTATTGAAATGACTTACCAATCAATCATCAAAAGATTTTGAAAAATTATACTAATGGTCCCACGAAAAAGAGATTACCACAAATATCTAAGTTGAACATTGGGAAAATTTGTCGCATAATAGAATTTGATGTTTTGTCAATTATAGAAAAGCGTGTACAAATGGGATTATAAATTATCAATTACGTATGGCATCTTACAACTAGTCGAACCAGAGAATAAAAAGAATTGAAATTATATAATAGTCAAATAAACGTACATACTGATGTAATATTTAAACATTCTCCACATTAAAATATCAATTATAACACGTTTCTCAGGGTTAAGAAATTCAAATCAAGTTCGTAAACCACATGTTGTTAGACTCTAAAAGGCAATCACTCTAGTTTGAATGTGGACTACTCCACTCTTGAAAATTAGGAGAAATTAAGGAATAAACTATGTGATAGATGTATTAAATAAAGATTGGACAAATTTTGATGCAAAGTTCATGGAATAATTAATTTATGTCTCTTTTATTTTTTCTTTTGAATATTTTTGAGAATGACAATGCATTTAATTGGTGGGAAAGAATAGGTAAAACATATCAAACTAATGTAATATTTTATAATTTATATTTGGAAAAAAAAATGATTCATTAAAAAGAGGATTTGATTTACTAAGCATTTGAATGTTTCTAATTTGATATTATATTCTAGTAATGTTATCTTGGACATGAAGAATATGACTACATTATTTTACTTAATTCTTGGTCTTGATATGTGACAACATATTTAATTGTAGTGGTGGGGTTATATATAGCCTTAGTTGGATATGCTTGCTATCACCTTGTTAAAGAAAGAAGTAAGTAGGAAATATGTGGATTATAGTTCTAAGGATGCATGAAATGTAAAGTTTAGACCAAAAAAAGTGTATGATAGAAAAAATATCATGTCAAAGTGCTTCATCAAAGAGTGTCACACATTTTGAAGCGAGGATGAGGAGCTACTAGTGATAATAAAGTCATCTATGTACATGAATAGTGTAAATAGGTCAACTGCATGTCTCTAAATATGCAGTGTGATAAACAAGGCAACATGTGAAACTAGAAGAAAGTAGTAAACTATTAATATTCTTGTACAAATCTTGAGTTAGTTTTTTGAAAATTAGATTTTATAATGATAATAATATATCTGAACCTAAACAATAAACTTCACCAAACTACACCAAAATAACACCAATAAAACTAGTTAGTCAAAAACCAAACTTGCACAAATTGAATCAAAAAATCTTGCAAATTAATATTGACACAATTTACATTTTTTTAATAGAATAATGGAGTGACGTGATAATAACTAAAATAATAACATTAAAAAATAAAAATAAAAGTGAAATGGAAATGCTCAGCTCACACCCTACAAGAGGCACACACCAGGCCAAAAACATACTAAATGTTCTTTGGTCTTCTCCATAAAAAAATTTGATATTCCTACCTCCAAGAAATAATTAGGAATAGCAAAAAGAATGACAATTGATTATGAAATATCAAAAAACATAATATAAAGTTGGCACAAAAACCACACTCCAATTATGTATACTTCATTTGTAACCTACCACAAATGAACACACTAAATAATTCACATGTCCAATAAAACTATGAAGCTCAAATGCAATCCCTGAATGAGAATGCTCTCAAGAACCAAAGATTTTTTGTCCTTTGATTCTATAAACCAATGCATTTTCATCCACTTATCACAATCTACTATTTATTTGGTTCCATAGAAGAAACTTGAATGCAAAGTGCTTGAGAAGAACTTGGCATAAGATGGTGTTTTTGAAATGAATTTTTATTTTTATGCAAGTGTAACATAAAACATAAGTGTTGATGATAATATGAGGTTCTAATGTGATTCCTAAATATGACATTTGTATACACCTAAAAATGATCAAGGCAAACATCAATGAAATTCAAGCCATTTGGATTAATTAAAATAAAAAATCAAATGACTATGTAATTGAATTAATCACTTGATTATATATAGTTCATTAAATAATTAAATCCAACCCATTCAATATTCATACATGGATAATTAATTAATTCATTTGAATTAATTATTCCTAAAATTCCTCATCTACCACTACATGAAAAAATTGGATCAACCAATGGGAGAAGAGGAAAATGTACACATGGATTACTCAAAGGATTTTCTATCCTGACCATCCAATCTTGTCCCTTCAAATTGGACATCTCAACAAACACGACTCGACCTCTTACCTTGATCGTGGTTAACTCAACTCACATCAAACTCACCTCGTCTGAACCTTGAGAAACCCTATAAATAGGATGCACAAATAGAGTAATGCATATAAATTCTCATAGAAAGTGCACAATAGGAATTTTAAATTCAATTTCAATTAGGGTCCATTTGTTTTCTAGAGTATAAGAATGCTCGAATATGAGTGAGAAGATGCATTTTATGCACATTTGATTCCATAAATTTTGAATTTGAATACCACCTAGAAAAACTAGCAAAAGAGTAGATATGTAAGAGTCAATTGAATTCTACAAATACTTCATAAAATAGGGGCTACATAAATGTGCAAGGAAAGAAAAGAACCCATGTTAGGAATGAATGCTGAATATATCCTATGGGAGTATTGGCATCCATTCTGTATCATTTGTTGTTGCATTCATTACTATGATTGTCATTGATGTCAACACAGTGATCTACTGGAGATTAGCAAAGGAGCAGACAGTGTTTTGATTAACGCACGTGGGATATTGTAGATCAAGCTATGCGATGTTGAGGATTTACTATTTGATATGTTATATGTTTATGGTTAAGAGCACAGATAGTAATTCATTTATTCATGAAAATTATGAGCATTTTGGTGGAAGCAGTATTCAGGTAGTGTTCTTGAGTAGCGGTTTGTGGAAATCAGATGATATCTCCTAATCATGATGGAATCTTATTTTGCACAGTTAAAGGGCAGTTGAAGACATGTTTATAGTGACGTGGTTGACAGCGCAAACTTTGAGGTTGCACGAGTGAAGAATTATTCTAATTGGAAGCTGACAGTTTTGTGTAATTTTGATGTAACGTGTGGAAACTTTTATTTTGTAATTGGATGCCAACTCATTTGTAATTACTTGAGTGTGGTATAAAGGAAGGAGTGTTTTTCCTTATTGTAATGTATGAAATGAAAGAAATGTAAGAGTGAATGATTGTGAAAGTGAATTTATGAAGGAAGACATGCGAGGTACAAAGATCTAAAATTGAGATATAGTGTAGTAGTGAGTGTGGTTTGGCACAGTCAGAGAAGAGGTAACATATTGTTAAGATCAGTAATGATTTGATATTATTCTGTTGAATAATATAGAGATCAATTGGATAGTGTGTTCAATGATCTTTCCATTGAAGTTGTTTAGGCAGTGGGTCCTTCTGTCTTCCATAACTCCTAACATATTCAGAATCTTTTAGCAGGGATTCAAAATCTCCTAACAGGGATTTATATGTACTAAATGTATTTCATAAGACTCCTAACAGAGTCCATCCTTTCACAAGGAATATTCATATTAGTGCATCTTTTGTGGGCATCATTCCCACCAGGGTTTACTCTTTGATCAAGAGGTTCCCTAGTTAACATATCTTGTGTCATTGTGTTATTGTGTATGAATATCTTTCTATGGTTGATAATTATATTGCTTACATGGTTAAAATCTATTGAAGTGGATAAAAGTTATAATTATCAGATAACTGATTCACCCCCCTCCCCTCTCAGTTATCTTGGTGGACTTTACCTTCTAACAATTGGTATCAGAGCAGCAGGTCCTTGAAAGAAAGGTTTAGTAGCTTAAGGATATCCATGGTGAATTTCAAGAAAGAAAGCCCTAAGTTTGATGGAGTGAATTTTGACAGTTGGAAAGAAAAGATGAAGACACATCTACTGTGTTTAGGACCAGGTTATTGGTTGATTACAAAGAATGAGAAGACTATCATTGATGAGGATAATCTTGAAACATGTTCTAGTGATGAAAGAGATCTATTCATGTGTAACATACTTGCCAGAGAAGCACTTTTGACTGCCCTTCTGGAGAATGAGTATAGTCAAGTAAAATGTTTGAAAACATCTCATGAAATTTGGAAAGCTTTACAATCTACTTTTGAAGGTGATGAACATGCAAAGAGATTTAGATTACATAATTGGATATCTGCATTTGAAGATATAAGAATGATGGAAGATGAATCTGTTAGAAGCTATATTGGTAGAATGTCAGAAATTGTTGCAGGCATAAAATCTTGTGGAGGAACAAAGACAAAATATAAAGTTATATGGAAAATTCTGAAGACATTGACTCCTGCATTTAAGCAAACAACACAGATGATTGAACAAGTTATACCTTGTACTTCAAATTTTACAAGAGAGACTCTTCTTGGATGATTGGAAGCAGCAGAAAAGAACCTAAGGTTATCAGGAGATTTGCCTAGAATGGAGACAACATTCAGTGCTCTTAGTGTTCGCCCTACTTTGTCAAGAAGCATCAGTGTGAGCGGAGATTATGCTGGCAGCAACAGATCTAGAAATGAAGAAGACATGAAGATTGAAGAAGGTATTGCCTTACTTGTGAAAAGAGAACCAAAATTTTAAATGTTGGACTTGTCAAGAATATGGTCACTTTGCATCTAAATGTCCTAAGAGAGTTAAAAAGTACAGAAACAATTTCAAGCCTAGAAGATCTATGGAATGTTATTATGCTAATGATGAAGATCTTGAAGCTAGTATAGAGAGAAATTTAAGTGAAAGTGATACTGACAATAATGATGACATAGGATTTGTAGCAATTAAAGAAGAAAACCCTGAAATGGATGTTAAGGAAGAAAAAGCTCTAGTTTCTCAAGTTGAAAAGAAAGCTGATTGGATTATAGATAGTGGTTGTTCACATCATATGACTGGAGACATGAAAAAGTTCATAAAGTTTAACAATTATTTTTTTCCCAACTTGTAGATATACCTATGAGTGGCTATTGCACCACTACATGATTTTTTAGTGAACTTTTAATTAATGAAATTCAATGAAGTGTAATTGAAAATAGAAAGATACTTTTAATTTAAAAAGTAATTATTATTTTTAAACTATTCTTCTCCAAATAGTAAAAATAAGTGTTGAACATCAAAAAAATTCTTTCAATTATTTTCTAAAATATCTATCACTTTTTGAAATCTTATATATTTTTTGAAAAGTCTCAATATTTCAATTATAATTCTTTTATTATTGAATTATTGAAATGACTTACCAATAAGTCATCAAAATATATTGAAAATGTATACTAATGATCCCATGAAAAAGAGATTATCAAAAATATCTAAATTGAGCATATTTATGGACATTGATAAATTTGTTGCATAATAGAATTTGTTGTTTTATAAATTATAGAAAATCGTGTACAAATGGGATTCCACATGTTGTTAGAGTCCAAAAGGAAATCACTCTAGTTTGAATGTGGACTCCTCCACTTTTGAAAATTAGGAGAAATTAAGGAATAAAGTATGTGATAGAAGTTATTTATTTTGTAAGGAATTTAAAGATTGATTCCAGTATGTCAACAATTCATAGAGAGCACGTTGGTTTTTTTTTTAACTAATGTTTTTTATTAAGGAAAACAGGTTTTGAAGGGTGCCTAAAACCCTTTACACATCAAAATATTTTCAATGAAGCCCGAACAAAAGATACAACAGACCAAAGGTGAAACAGGTCATCAACAAAAATAAGGTGACCAAGGTGGCCTCACAGATAACACAGTACACATCTGTCACATAATAGAATTCAATAAAACCAATTAGGACCCCTTAATCCCAATAGAGTGAGATCTAAGAAGTCGATCAGAGGACTTTTGGGAACGTTTGCATTTTTTACCTTTAACCTTTGTCCAACCTTCCTCCAGCAGAGAAGCCTCCTTCTCCCAATCCAAAACATCGACATCTGACCCAACTGGAGAAGTAGGAAAAACCACACCAGAAACATTGCCCACTGGAACCCGACCAATAGAGGGAGGGGAAATAGTGGTAGCCACATCCAACAATGGATCAATAGCCTGGGCAGACAGAGCAGGGCTACTGACACCATCAACAACCACAGATGGGGGGGAATCCTTAAGAGAAGAGTATTTAAGGACATAGTAATGTTGAACCAAAGCCCCAGACCACCAAGAAGGTCTTTTATTTGATTTCCTCAATTCCACGGGGCAACATGCAATAATATGTCCAGTCCCAGAGCAGACCCTACAACGGAAAGAAATTCCTTCATAGTCTAGAGTCTGAAGCCAGAAACCATTAGGGACCTCAAGTTTGATCTTCTTAGGGAGGCCCTTCAAAGTGTCAACCACCACAAGAATGCGGGTGTAAGTAGTATGCAAAATACTAGATGATTTAGAATCCACCATTTGGAAGTCACCAATGGCATCTCCCATAGCTTCAAGAACCGAATCCAACCACAGGTGAAGGGGAAGATTCGGGAGCCTGACCCAAAGAGGCATATGAGAAAAGGATTCAGATGCAGGGTCGAAACCCTTGTGCCAAGGTTTGGCCAACAAAGGGTAATGATCCTCCCAGCTGAAGTGACTACACAAAATAGCCCTCCTGTCATTAGTAGCATCAAACTTTATTATGAAAAAACCCCTAGCCATAGTGAAAATCAGGATAGATTCATAAATCAATGGGTCCCGGTGCTTAGAATCCCTAACCCCTGATCTACCACCGGAAGAGCCAAGTAGGGGCCGAGCAGACGTGGCCCCAATAGCAAGGTCCACCGAGGAACAGGAAGGAGCCATGGCAGCACGCGCAAGACTGAGGGAGCGCAGGAGCAGCACGACAGCCTGTGGGAGCAACTTGCAGAGCACAAAGTTTAAAATATTGTTCTTATCAATTTTATTTTTTTAATTAATGTTACTTTGGTTGGTATATTTATTATTTTGTTGCAAATTTTAAATTACAATTTTAACAAGTTGTCAACATTTTTAGAATTGAAAGATCAATATTAAATTGATATATGAAAATTTGTCCTGTTTACTCTAGCTCAAGTGTTAACCTCTCTATTGTTTGAAGATTAGAATAAATTATATGATGCAAGCGAGCATTGACACATTTTGGATTAATATTTTTTTTTTAATCTTTTGTGGTGGAGTGCTTATGATCCATTGTTTTAAGATTAGAATAAATTATGTGATGCAAGCCAACTTTCACACATTTTAGATTAATATAGTTTTTTATCCTTTTTGGTGCAGTGCTTATGAAAGAATTTACTAATGTACATCTGTGACCAATATTATCTTTTTATTCTATCATTTTGATTGCTTCTCTTATAATTTTATGTCATGATTTATTGTGATGTGGTAATAATATTTTATCATTATTGTTAATATTTTCATGTGTTGCTTACAAGTAGTTTTATTAAAAATGGTATTGAAGTCATGTTGGCTTGATTGGAAGACAAACAACTTACTTTGCATGTTGAATTTTGTGGTTGCAAGAAGAAAATTTGTTGATTTGGTGGAAATTAGATATATGTATGGTTGGGATCATGGCCAACACATCCCAATTAGAGAGGAAAAGTATAGTATGATATAATATTAAACTTTATGAGTCAAATTTTGAGAATATCTTCAAAGAAAAAAGTCAAAGGAAAATTGTAATATTGAAAAAAATCCTATAGATGTATTAAAAAAAGATTGGAGAAATTTTGACGCAAAGTTCATTGAACAATTAATTTATGTCTCTTTTATTTTTTCTTTTGAATATTTTTATGACAACGCATTTAATTGGTGGGAAAGAATAGGTAAAGAATAGGTAAAACATATAAAACTAATGTAATGTTTCATAATTTATATTTGGGAAAAAAAATGATTCATTAAAAAGGGGATTTGATTTACTAAGCATTTGAATGTTTCTAATTTGATATTGCTTTCTAGTAATGTTATCTTGGATGAAGAATATGACTATATTAATTTACTTTTAATTCTTGGTCCTGATATGTGACAACATATTTAATTGTAGTGGTGGGGTTATATATAGCCTTAGTTGGATATGCTTGCCATCACCTTGTTAAAGAAAGAAGTAAGTACGAAATATGTGGATGAAAGTTCTAAGGATGCATGAAATGTAAAGGGTAGACCAAAAAAAAGTGTATGATAGAAAAAAGATCATGTCAAAGTGCTCCATCAAAGAGTGTCACACATTTTGAAGCGAGGATGAGGAGCTACTAGTGATAATAAAGTCATTTATGTACATGAATAGTGTAAATAGGTCAACTGCATGTCTCTAAATATGCATAGTGTGATAAACAAGGCAACATGTGAAACTAGAAGAAAGTAGTAAACTATTAATATTCTTGTACAAAGCTTGAGCTAGTTTTTTTTAAATTAGATTTTATAATGATAATAATATATCTGAACCTAAACAATAAACTTCACCAAACTACACCAAAATAACATCAATAAAACTAGTTAGTCAAAAACCAAACTTGCAAAAATTGAACCAAAAAATCTTGCAAATTAATATTGACACAATTTACATTTTTTTAATAGAATAATGGAGTGACGTGATAATAACTAATATAGTAACATTAAAAAATAAAAAAAGTGAAATGGCAATGCTCAATTCACACCCTATAAGAGGCACACACCAGGCCAAAAACATACTAAAAATTCTATGATCTTCTCCATAAAAAATTTTGATATTCCTAGCGCCAAGAAATAATTAGGAATAACAAAAAGAATGATAATTGATTATGAAATATCAAAAAACACAATATAAAGCTGGCATAAAAAACACACTCCAACTACGTATACTTCATTTGTAACCTACCACAAATGAACACACTAAACAATTCACATGTCCAATAAAACTATGAAGCTCAAATGCAATCCCTGAATGAGAATGCTCTCAAGAACCAAAGATTTTTTGTCCTTTGATTCTACAAACCAATAGGTTTTCATCCACTTATCACAATCTACTATTTATTTGGTTCCATAGAAGAAACTTGAACACAAAGTGCTTGAGAAGAAATTGGCATAAGATGATGTTTTTGAAATGAATTTTTATTTTTATACAAGTGTAACATAAAAGATAAACTTGTTGATGATAATATGAGGTTCTAATGTGATTCCTAAATATGACATTTGTATACACCTAAAAGTGGTCAAGGAAAACATCAATGAAATTCAAGCCATTTGGATTAATTAAAATAAAAAATCAAATGACTATGTAATTGAATTAATCATTTGATTATATATAGTTCATTAAATAATTAAATCCAACCCATTCAATATTCATACATGGATAATTAATTTATTTATTTGAATTAATTATTCCTAAAATTCCTCACCTACCACTACATGAAAAAATTGGATCAACCAATGGGAGAAGAGGAAAATGTACACATGGATTACTCAAAGGATTTTCTATCCTGACCATCCAATCTTGTCCCTTGAAATTGGACATCTCCACAAACACTACTCAACCTCTTACCTTGATCGTGGTTAACTCAACTCACATCAAACTCACCTCGTCTGAACCTTGAGAAACCCTATAAATATGATGCACAAATAGAGTAATGTATATCAATTCTCATAGAAAGTGCACTATAGGAATTTTAAATTCAATTTCAATTAGGGTCCATTTGTTTTCTAGAATATAAGAATGCTCGAATTTACAAATACTAGAATTTGAAACTTATAGAAATTTCAAATCCCAAAATGGTTTTGGGAATATGGTTGGAACTCATTTGGTTCACTTGAAATATGAGTGAGAAGATGCATTTTCTGCACGTTTGATTCCATAAATTTGGAATTTTAATACCACCTAGAAAAAGTAGCAAAAGAGTAGATATGCAAGAGGAATACCACTTGGAAAAACTAGCAAAAGAGTAGATATGTAAGAGTTAGTGGAATTCTACAAGTACTTCGTAAAATAGGGGCTACATAAATGTGAAAGGAAAGAAAAAGACCCACGCTCCCAATTATTTGACCCTAGACCCCTTTTACCACAGGGTTTCTTCGCCAAACCAGCCCTAATATTACTTCAATAACCTTCTCTCCATAATAAATGATAGTGTCAAAAAAATGCAACACTGTGGAGATCAAGATCAACATCGGGGAATCAAAACCCAGTTTAAACCATTCATTTTAACCAATTCATTTAGCTAAAAACTCAAAATTTTAAAGAGATTCAAAATTGTCTCATTACTCGTTTACTTTGACAACAAAAAAAATTGCACAATTAATCTAATACTTATACACGAATGCCCCAATAATAGTGTGTTATTGGTACCAATAAAGATGCACAATTGATATTAATTACTATTTATTTTTCTCCCAACTTGTAGATATACCTATGAGTGGCTATTGCACCACTACATGATTTTTTAGTGAACTTTTAATTAATGAAATTCAATGAAGTGTAATTGAAAATAGAAAGACACTTTTAATTTTAAAAATAATTTTTTTTAAAAAACTATTCTTCTCCAAATAGTAAAAATAAATTTTGAACATCAAAAAAATTCTTTCAATTATTTTCTAAAATATCTCCCTTTTTGAAATCTTATGAAAAGTCTCAATATTTCAATTATAAATCTTTTATTGTTGAATTATTGAAATGACTTACCAATAAATCATCAAAAGATTTTGAAAAATTATACTAATAGTCCCACGAAAAAGAGATCTCCCTTTTTGAAATCTTATGAAAAGTCTCAATATTTCAATTATAAATATTTTATTATTGAATTATTGAAATGACTTACCAATAAATCATCAAAAGATTTTGAAAAATTATACTAATGGTCCCACGAAAAAGAGATTACCACAAATATCTAAGTTGAACATTGGGAAAATTTATCGCATAATAGAATTTGATGTTTTGTCAATTATAGAAAAGCGTGTACAAATGGGATTATAAATTATCAATTACGTATGGCATCTTACAACTAGTCGAACCAGAGAATAAAAAGAATTGAAATTATATAATAGTCAAATAAACGTACATACTGATGTAATATCTAAACATTCTCCACATTAAAATATCAATTATAACACGTTTCTCAGGGTTAAGAAATTCAAATCAAGTTCGTAAACCACGTGTTGTTAGACTCTAAAAGGCAATCACTCTAGTTTGAATGTGGACTACTCCACTTTTGAAAATTCGGAGAAATTAAGGAATAAACTATGTGATAGAAGTTATTTATTTTGTAAGGAATTTATAGATTGATTCTAGAATGTCAACAATTAATTTTACTTTAGTTGGTATATTTATTATTTTGTTGCAAATTTTAAATAACAATTTTAACAAGTTGTCAACATTTTTAGAATTGAAAGATCAATATTAAATTGATATATGAAGACTTGTCCTATTTATTTGGGTTCGAATGTCAGTTTTTCCATTGTTTGAAGATTAGAATAAATTATATGATGAAAGAGAACATTGACACATTTTGGATTGATATAACTTTTTATCCTTTTGCGGTGGAGTTGCTTATAATCCATTGTTTGAAGATTAGAATAAATTATGTGATGCAAGCCAACTTTCACACATTTTGGATTAATATAGTTTTTTATCCTTTGTGGTGGAGTGCTTATGAAAGAATTAACTAATGTATCTATGACCAATATTATCTTTTTATTCTATTATTTCTATTGCTTCTCTTATAATTCTCATGTCATGATGTATTGTGACGTGGTAATAATATTTTATCATTATTGTTAATATTTTTATTTGTTGTTTACAAGTAGTTTTATTAAAAATGGTATTGAAGTCATGTTGGGTTGATTGGAAGACAGGCAACTTACTTTGCATGTTGAATTTTGTGGTTGCAAGAAGAAAATTTGGTGATTTGGTGGAAATTGGATATATTTATGGTTGGGATCATGGCCAACACATCCCAATTAGAGAGGAAAAGTATAGTATGATATAATATTAAACTTTATGAGTCAAATTTTGAGAATATCTTCAAAGAAAAAAGTCAAAGGAAAATTGTAATATTGAAAAAAATCCTATAGATGTATTAAAACAAGATTCGAGAAATTTTGACGCAAAGTTCATGGAACAATTAATTTATGTCTCTTTTATTTTTTCTTTTGAATATTTTTGAGAATGACAACGCATTTAATTGGTGGGAAAGAATAGGTAAAACATATCAAACTAATGTAATGTTTAGTAATTTATATTTGGAAAAAAAAATGATTCATTAAAAAGGGGATTTGATTTACTAAGCATTTGAATGTTTCTAATTTGATATTGTTTTCTAGTAATGTTATCTTGGATGAAGAATATGACTACGTTATTTTACTTTTAATTCTTGGTCTTGATATGTGACAACATATTTAATTGTAGTGGTGGGGTTATATATAGCCTTAGTTGGATATGCTTTCCATCACCTTGTTAAAGAAAGAAGTAAGTAGGAAATATGTGGATGAAAGTTCTAAGGATGCATGAAATGTAAAGGGTAGACCAAAAAAAAGTGTATGATAGAAAAAAGATCATGTCAAAGTGCTCCATCAAAGAGTGTCACACATTTTGAAGCGAGGATGAGGAGCTACTAGTGATAATAAAGTCATCTATGTACATGAATAGTGTAAATAGGTCAACTACATGTCTCTAAATATGCATAGTGTGATAAACAAGGCAACATGTGAAACTAGAAGAAAGTAGTAAACTATTAATATTCTTGTACAAAGCTTGAGCTAGTTTTTTTAAAATTAGATTTTATAATGATAATAATATATCTGAACCTAAACAATAAACTTCACCAAACTACACCAAAATAACACCAATAAAACTAGTTAGTCAAAAACCAAACTTGCACAAATTGAACCAAAAAATCTTGCAAATTAATATTGACACAATTTACATTTTTTTAATAGAATAATGGAGTGACGTGATAATAACTAATATAGTAACATTAAAAAATAAAAAAAGTGAAATGGCAATGCTCAACTCACACCCTAGAAGAGGCACACACCAAGCCAAAAACATACTAAAAATTCTATGATCTTCTCCATAAATTTTTTTGATATTCCTAGCCCCAAGAAATAATTAGGAATAACAAAAAGAATGATAATTGATTATGAAATATCAAAAAACATAATATAAAGTTGGCACAAAAACTGCACTCCAACTAAGTATACTTCATTTGTAACCTACCACAAATGAACACACTAAACAATTCACATGTCCAATAAAACTATGAAGCTCAAATGCAATCCCTGAATGAGAATGCTCTCAAGAACCAAAGATTTTTTGTCCTTTTCTTCTACAAACCAATAGGTTTTCATCCACTTATCACAATCTACTATTTATTTGGTTCCATAGAAGAAACTTGAACACAAAGTGCTTGAGAAGAAATTGGCATAAGATGATGTTTTTGAAATGAATTTTTATTTTTATACAAGTGTAACATAAAAGATAAACTTGTTGATAATAATATGAGGTTCTAATGTGATTCCTAAATATGACATTTGTATACACCTAAAAATGGTCAAGGAAAACATCAATAAAATTCAAGCCATTTGGATTAATTAAAATAAAAAATCAAATGACTATGTAATTGAATTAATCATTTGATTATATATAGTTCATTAAATAATTAAATCCAACCCATTCAATATTCATACATGGATAATTAATATATTTATTTGAATTAACTATTCCTAAAATTCCTCACCTACCACTACATGAAAAAATTGGATCAACCAATGGGAGAAGAGGAAAATGTGCACATGGATTACTCAAAGGATTTTCTATCCTGACCATCCAATCTTGTCCCTTGAAATCGGACATCTCCACAAACACAACTCAACCTCTTACCTTGATCGTGGTTAACTCAACTCACATCAAACTCACCTCATCTAAACCTTGAGAAACCCTATAAATATGATGCACAAATAGAGTAATGCATATCAATTCTCATAGAAAGTGCACTATAGGAATTTTAAATTCAATTTCAATTAGGGTCCATTTATTTTCTAGAATATAAGAATGCTCGAATTTACAAATACTCGAATTTGAAACTTATAGAAATTTCAACTCCCAAAATGGTTTTTGGAATATGGTTGGAACTCATTTGGTTCACTTGAAATATGAGTGAGAAGATGCATTTTCTGCACGTTTGATTCCATAAATTTGGAATTTTAATACCACCTAGAAAAACTAGCAAAAGAGTAGATATGTAAGTCAGTGGAATTTTACAAATACTTCGTAAAATAGGGGCTACATAAATGTGAAAGGAAAGAAAAACACCCACGCTCCCAATTATTTGACTCTAGACCCCTTTCACCACAGGGTTTCTTCCCCAAACCGGCCCTAATATTACTTCAATAACCTTCTCTTCATAATAAATGATAGTGTGAAAAAAATGCAACACTGTGGAGATCAAGATCAACATCGGGGAATCAAAACCCAGTTTAAACCATTCATTTTAACCAATTCATTTAGCTAAAAACTCAAAATTTTAAAGAGATTCAAAATTGTCTCATTACTCGTTTACTTTGACAACAAAAAAAATTGCACAATTAATCTAATACTTATACACGAATGCCCCAATAATAGTGTGTTATTGGTACCAATAAAGATGCACAATTGATATTAATTACTATTTATTTTTCTCCCAACTTGTAGATATACCTATGAGTGGCTATTGCACCACTACATGATTTTTTAGTGAACTTTTAATTAATGAAATTCAATGAAGTGTAATTGAAAATAGAAAGACACTTTTAATTTTAAAAATAATTTTTTTTTTAAAACTATTCTTCTCCAAATAGTAAAAATAAATTTTGAACATCAAAAAAATTCTTTCAATTATTTTCTAAAATATCTCCCTTTTTGAAATCTTATGAAAAGTCTCAATATTTCAATTATAAATCTCTTATTGTTGAATTATTTAAATGACTTACCAATAAATCATCAAAAGATTTTGAAAAATTATACTAGTAGTCCCACGAAAAAGAGATCTCCCTTTTTGAAATCTTATGAAAAGTCTCAATATTTCAATTATAAATATTTTATTATTGAATTATTGAAATGACTTACCAATCAATCATCAAAAGATTTTGAAAAATTATACTAATGGTCCCACGAAAAAGAGATTACCACAAATATCTAAGTTGAACATTGGGAAAATTTGTCGCATAATAGAATTTGATGTTTTGTCAATTATAGAAAAGCGTGTACAAATGGGATTATAAATTATCAATTACGTATGGCATCTTACAACTAGTCGAACCAGAGAATAAAAAGAATTGAAATTATATAATAGTCAAATAAACGTACATACTGATGTAATATTTAAACATTCTCCACATTAAAATATCAATTATAACACGTTTCTCAAGGTTAAGAAATTCAAATCAAGTTCGTAAACCACGTGTTGTTAGACTCTAAAAGGCAATCACTCTAGTTTGAATGTGGACTACTCCACTCTTGAAAATTAGGAGAAATTAAGGAATAAACTATGTGATAGATGTATTAAATAAAGATTGGACAAATTAAGGAAAATTGTAATATTGAAAAAAATCCTATAGATGTATTAAATAAAGATTGGACAAATTTTGACGCAAAGTTCATGGAATAATTAATTTATGTCTCTTTTATTTTTTCTTTTGAATATTTTTGAGAATGACAATGCATTTAATTGGTGGGAAAGAATAGGTAAAACATATCAAACTAATGTAATATTTTATAATTTATATTTGGAAAAAAAAATGATTCATTAAAAAGAGGATTTGATTTACTAAGCATTTGAATGTTTCTAATTTGATATTATATTCTAGTAATGTTATCTTGGACATGAAGAATATGACTACATTATTTTACTTAATTCTTGGTCTTGATATGTGACAACATATTTAATTGTAGTGGTGGGGTTATATATAGCCTTAGTTGGATATGCTTGCTATCACCTTGTTAAAGAAAGAAGTAAGTAGGAAATATGTGGATTATAGTTCTAAGGATGCATGAAATGTAAAGTTTAGACCAAAAAAAGTGTATGATAGAAAAAATATCATGTCAAAGTGCTTCATCAAAGAGTGTCACACATTTTGAAGCGAGGATGAGGAGCTACTAGTGATAATAAAGTCATCTATGTACATGAATAGTGTAAATAGGTCAACTGCATGTCTCTAAATATGCAGTGTGATAAACAAGGCAACATGTGAAACTAGAAGAAAGTAGTAAACTATTAATATTCTTGTACAAATCTTGAGTTAGTTTTTTTAAAATTAGATTTTATAATGATAATAATATATCTAAACCTAAACAATAAACTTCACCAAACTACACCAAAATAACACCAATAAAACTAGTTAGTCAAAAGCCAAACTTGCACAAATTGAACCAAAAAATCTTGCAAATTAATATTGACACAATTTACATTTTTTTAATAGAATAATGGAGTGACGTGATAATAACTAAAATAATAACATTAAAAAATAAAAATAAAAGTGAAATGGAAATGCTCAGCTCACACCCTACAAGAGGCACACACCAAGCCAAAAACATACTAAATGTTCTTTGATCTTCTCCATAAAAAAAATTGATATTCCTACCTCCAAGAAATAATTAGGAATAGCAAAAAGAATGATAATTGATTATGAAATATCAAAAAACATAATATAAAGTTGGCACAAAAACCACACTCCAACTATGTATACTTCATTTGTAACCTACCACAAATGAACACACTAAATAATTCACATGTCCAATAAAACTATGAAGCTCAAATGCAATCCCTGAATGAGAATGCTCTCAAGAACCAAAGATTTTTTGTCCTTTGATTCTATAAACCAATGCATTTTCATCCACTTATCACAATCTACTATTTATTTGGTTCCATAGAAGAAACTTGAATGCAAAGTGCTTGAGAAGAACTTGGCATAAGATGGTGTTTTTGAAATGAATTTTTATTTTTATGCAAGTGTAACATAAAACATAAGTGTTGATGATAATATGAGGTTCTAATGTGATTCCTAAATATGACATTTGTATATACCTAAAAATGATCAAGGCAAACATCAATGAAATTCAAGCCATTTGGATTAATTAAAATAAAAAATCAAATGACTATGTAATTGAATTAATCACTTGATTATATATAGTTCATTAAATAATTAAATCCAACCCATTGAATATTCATACATGGATAATTAATTAATTCATTTGAATTAATTATTCCTAAAATTCCTCACCTACCACTACATGAAAAAATTGGATCAACCAATGGGAGAAGAGGAAAATGTACACATGGATTACTCAAAGGATTTTCTATCCTGACCATCCAATCTTGTCCCTTCAAATTGGACATCTCAACAAACACGACTCGACCTCTTACCTTGATCGTGGTTAACTCAACTCACATCAAACTCACCTCGTCTGAACCTTGAGAAACCCTATAAATAGGATGCACAAATAGAGTAATGCATATAAATTCTCATAGAAAGTGCACAATAGGAATTTTAAATTCAATTTCAATTAGGGTCCATTTGTTTTCTAGAGTATAAGAATGCTCGAATATGAGTGAGAAGATGCATTTTATGCACATTTGATTCCATAAATTTTGAATTTGAATACCACCTAGAAAAACTAGCAAAAGAGTAGATATGCAAGAGCAATACCACTTGGAAAAACTAGCAAAAGAGTAGATATGTAAGAGTCAATTGAATTCTACAAATACTTCATAAAATAGGGGCTACATAAATGTGCAAGGAAAGAAAAGAACCCATGTTAGGAATGAATGCTGAATATATCCTATGGGAGTATTGGCAGCCATTCTGTATCATTTGTTGTTGCATTCATTACTATGATTGTCATTGATGTCAACACAGTGATCTACTGGAGATTAGCAAAGGAGCAGACAGTGTTTTGATTAACGCACGTGGGATATTGTAGATCAAGCTATGCGATGTTGAGGATTTACTATTTGATATGTTATATGTTTATGGTTAAGAGCACAGATAGTAATTCATTTATTCATGAAAATTATGAGCATTTTGGTGGAAGCAGTATTCAGGTAGTGTTCTTGAGTAGCGGTTTGTGGAAATCAGATGATATCTCCTAATCATGATGGAATCTTATTTTGCACAGTTAAAGGGCAGTTGAAGACATGTTTATAATGATGTGGTTGACAGCGCAAACTTTGAGGTTGCACGAGTGAAGAATTATTCTAATTGGAAGCTGACAGTTTTGTGTAATTTTGATGTAACGTGTGGAAACTTTTATTTTGTAATTGGATGCCAACTCATTTGTAATTACTTGAGTGTGGTATAAAGGAAGGAGTGTTTTTCCTTATTGTAATGTATGAAATGAAATAAATGTAAGAGTGAATGATTGTGAAAGTGAATTTATGAAGGAAGACATGCGAGGTACAAAGATCTGAAATTGAGATATAGTGTAGCAGTGAGTGTGGTTTGGCACAGTCAGAGAAGAGGTAACATATTGTTAAGATCAGTAATGATTTGATATTATTCTGTTGAATAATATAGAGATCAATTGGATAGTGTGTTCAATGATCTTGCCATTGAAGTTGTTTAGGCAGTGGGTCCTTCTGTCTTTCATAACTCCTAACATATTCAGAATCTTTTAGCAGGGATTCAAAATCTCCTAACAGGGATTTATATGTACTAAATGTATTTCATAAGACTCCTAACAGAGTCCATCCTTTCACAAGGAATATTCATATTAGTGCATCTTTTGTGGGCATCATTCCCACCAGGGTTTACTCTTTGATCAAGAGGTTCCCTAGTTAACATATCTTGTGTCATTGTGTTATTGTGTATGAATATCTTTCTATGGTTGATAATTATATTGCTTACATGGTTAAAATCTATTAAAGTGGATAAAAGTTATAATTATCAGATAACTGATTCACCCCCCTCCACTCTCAGTTATCTTGGTGGACTTTACCTTCTAACAATTGGTATCAGAGCAGCAGGTCCTTGAAAGAAAAGTTTAGTAGCTTAAGGATATCCATGGTGAATTTCAAGAAAGAAAGCCCTAAGTTTGATGGAGTGAATTTTGACAGTTGGAAAGAAAAGATGAAGACACATCTACTGTGTTTAGGACCAGGTTATTGGTTGATTACAAAGAATGAGAAGACTATCATTGATGAGGATAATCTTGAAACATGTTCTAGTGATGAAAGAGATCTATTCATGTGTAACATACTTGCCAGAGAAGCACTTTTGACTGCCCTTCTGGAGAATGAGTATAGTCAAGTAAAATGTTTGAAAACATCTCATGAAATTTGGAAAGCTTTACAATCTACTTTTGAAGGTGATGAACATGCAAAGAGATTTAGATTACATAATTGGATATCTGCATTTGAAGATATAAGAATGATGGAAGATGAATCTGTTAGAAGCTATATTGGTAGAATGTCAGAAATTATTGTAGGCATAAAATCTTGTGGAGGAACAAAGACAAAATATAAAGTTATATGGAAAATTATGACGACATTGACTCCTGCATTTAAGCAAACAACACAGATGATTGAACAAGTTATACCTTGTACTTCAAATTTTACAAGAGAGACTCTTCTTGGATGATTGGAAGCAGCAGAAAAGAACCTAAGGTTATCAGGAGATTTGCCTAGAATGGAGACAACATTCAGTGCTCTTAGTGTTCGCCCTACTTTGTCAAGAAGCATCAGTGTGAGCGGAGATTATGCTGGCAGCAACAGATCTAGAAATGAAGAAGACATGAAGATTGAAGAAGGTATTGCCTTACTTGTGAAAAGAGAACCAAAATTTTAAATGTTGGACTTGTCAAGAATATGGTCACTTTGCATCTAAATGTCCTAAGAGAGTTAAAAAGTACAGAAACAATTTCAAGCCTAGAAGATCTATGGAATGTTATTATGCTAATGATGAAGATCTTGAAGCTAGTATAGAGAGAAATTTAAGTGAAAGTGATACTGACAATAATGATGACATAGGATTTGTAGCAATTAAAGAAGAAAACCCTGAAATGGATGTTAAGGAAGAAAAAGCTCTAGTTTCTCAAGTTGAAAAGAAAGCTGATTGGATTATAGATAGTGGTTGTTCACATCATATGACTGGAGACATGAAAAAGTTCATAAAGTTTAACAATTATGATGGTGGAGTTGTTAGAGTTGGAAACAATGCACCTTGTTTGATTAAAGGTATATGATCTATTACTCTTGATGGAAAGACTAATACTGATGATGTTTACTTTGTGGATGGTTTGAAACATAATCTTTTGAGTGTTGGACAATTAGTTGATAAGGGATATCAAGTTTGGTTTACTAAAAAAACTTGTGTGATAAAAGATAAAGATGGAAATTTGATTGGAACTGGATCTAGAACCAGAGGTAATGTATTTCGGTTGAATCCTACTGAGATGACATGTTTGATTACTAAGATTGATGACAGTTTGTTATGGCACAAAATATTTTTTGAAATAAATTTTGATAACATTGTGAAAATAAGTACTACAGTTGCAGTAAGAGACTTGCCTAAAATTATGAAGCCTACTAACATGATTTGCAAGGAATGTGTGATGGAAAAATAGAAGAGAAGTTGATTTCCCAGTAAGAAGTTTACATCTACAGAGAAGTTGGAGATTGTTCATACAGATTTGAGCGGTCCTACAAGGACTAGAGGATTCTATGGAGAAAGGTATTTTATGATTCTTGTTAATGATTTTACAAGAATGATGTGGATTGCATTTCTTAAAGAAAAGTTTGAAGCATTTGATAAGTTTAAGATCATTAAGAATAAAGTTGAGAATGAATTTGGAATGAAAATTAAATGTTTGAGATCTGATAGAGGTGGAGAATTTACTTCTAGAGAGTTTAACACCTCTTATGAAGTGAATGGTATTAAGAGATAGTTTTCAGCCCCTAGAAAACCTAAACAAAATGGTATTGTAGAAAGAAGAAACAGATCGGTGACTAAAGCAGCAAGAGCTATGTTATTTGAGAATGATTTGGCAAAGATATTATGGAGAGAAGTAATGAACACAACAGTATATACAATGAACAAAGTACAAATCAGAGCAGACACAGACAAGACACCCTATGAATTATGGTTTGGACATGCACCCTCAGTTAAGTATTTTAGAATTTTTGGAAGCAAATGTTATATAAAGAGAGATGATGATATTGGAAAGTTTGATCCCAGAAGTGATGAAGGTATATTTCTTGGATATTCTTTGAAGAGAAAATCTTATAGATGTTATAACAAGAGAACTAAGACTGTTGTTGAGAGTGCAAATGTTAAAGTTGATGAAAAGTTCAAAATTTAGGAAAGAATGCTTGATTATGAATTTGATGAAGGAACTCATCCTAAACCTAACATTGAAACTATTGAGTTATTCTATGAAACTAAAAGTGACTTGTTGAATGAAAGCCACAGTGAAATCATTGAAGAACCGACACCTGAAGTGAGATCTAAGACAGTGACACCTAACAGGAACTTATCAAGGAATCATCCTATTGAGGAGATTATTGGAAGTATAGACAGAGGAGTTCTAACTCAAAATAAGGTACAAGAACAGTTATGTTTTATATCTCAAGTTGAACCTAAATCTACTAGTGAGGCTTGTGAAGATGAACATTGGATTAAAGCTATGAAAGAAGAAGTAGATCAGATTGAAAGAAACAAGACATGGGAATTGGTCCCTAGACCTAAAGATAAGAATGTTATTGGAACTAAATGGGTATTCAGAAACAAGATGAATGAACAAGGAGAAGTAGTAAGAAACAAATCAAGATTGGTATGTAAGGGATACTCACAGCAAGAAGGAATTGACTATGAAGAAAAATTTTCACCAGTAGCAAGAATTGAAGCAGTAAGAATATTTTTGGCCTATGCAGCTTTTAAGAAATTCAAAGTATATCAGATGGATGTGAAGTCAACATTTTTGAATGGAGAATTGGAAGAAGAAGTCTATATTGAGCACCCTGAAGGCTTTCCTTTGACTCAATAAAGAGACATGGTATGTAAACTAAAGAAAGCCTTATATGGACTAAAGCAAGCACCTAGAACTTGGTATGCAAGATTGGATAAGTATTTGTTAAAATTGGGATTTACAAAAGGAACAGTTGATAGCAACCTGTACACAAAAGAAATTGAAAATGGTTTGTTAATTATAGTTATTTTTGTTGATGACATTATTTTTGGAGGAGAAGATGAAGCTAGTGATAAATTTGTTGATGAAATGAAAACTGAATTTGAAATGAGTATGATTGGTGAAATGAAATACTTTTTGGGATTATAGATAACATAGAACAATGATGGTATTTTTGTATGCCAGACAAAGTACTTGAATGATTTGTTAAAAATATTTGGAATGGAGAACTGTAAACTAGTTGGAACACCTATGGTAACTGGACATAAATTATCTAGCACATATGAGACTCCTATAGTTGAATAGAAGAAGTACAAATCTATGATTAGAGGATTGCAGTACTTGACACATACAAGACTTGATATAGCACATTCAGTTGGAATTGTAGCAAGATTTCAAGATGAACCTAGAGAATCATATTATGCAGCAGTAAAGAGGATACTGAGATATTTAAGAGGGACAATGGACTATGGATTGTGGTATGAAAATTTTGATGATTTTACCCTATGCACATATACAGATGCTGACTGGGGAGGTAGTGTTGATGATAAAAAGAGCACCAGTGGTGGAGCATTTTTCCTTGGAGGAAGATTGGTTTCTTGGCTAAGCAAGAAGCAGAAATGTATTTCACAGAGCACAACAGAAGTAGAATATGTAGCAGTAGCAAACAATTGCAACCACATAATTTGGATGAAGCAGATGCTGAAGGATATTGGAATAAAGTTTGTTGAACCTATTGTTATGCATTGTGATAACACCAGCACAGTTAGTATGTCTAAGAACCCTATATTACATTCTAAGACAAAGCATATAGAGATTAAGTATCACATGTAGTAAGAGAGAAAGTTGCTGAGAAAGAAATCAGACTTGAGTACATAAGCACAAAGGAGTAGCTAGCAGACATATTTACAAAGCCTTTGCCTAAGGATACATTTGAGTATCTGAGAGGTATGCTTGGGGTTATGCCCCAGCCTACTTTTGAGAAGTGATGTAGATTGGTTGCATCCGTCCAGTGGTATATGAGCCTTATCTTTCTTCTAGATTGGATGTTGGTACTTCCTCTATGAGGGAGTATGTGTATCTGAGTTGAGTCATGAGGACTCTAGTGAATGTATTTTCTGAACAGTGTCTTTTGACATTAGAGTTGTTGTTGACATAATGATGAAATTTTTGTCATTGATGTCAATGGGGGAGAAGTGTACATGGAAAACTATTTGTACCATTTGTTGGAGAGAACTGAATAGGAAAACAAAGCAAGATTTGATTGATGAAGAGGATTCAAAAATATTTTGTCAGAGTAGCAGAATTGCAGTATTGGATTCATGGAACATTGGATGTTTTTCATCTATGTTGCCATCAATGCCAATGGGGGAGATTGTTAGGAATGAATGCTGAATATATCCTATGGGAGTATTGGCAACCATTCTATAGCAGTTTGTTGCATTCATGACTATGATTGTCATTGATGTCAACATAGTGATCTGCTGGAGATTAGCAAAGGAGCAGACAGTGTTTTGATTAGTGCATGTGGTATATTGCAGATCAAGCTATGCGATGTTGAGGATTTACTATTTGATATGTTATATGTTTATGGTTAAGAGCGCAGACAGTAATTCATTTATTCATGAAAGTTATGAGCATTTTGGTGGAAGAAGTATTCAGGCAGTGTTCCTGAGTAGTGGTTTGTGGAAATCGGATGATATCTCCTAATCGGGATGGAATCTAGTTTTGTGTAGTTAAAGGGTAGTTGAAGACATGTTTATAGTGATGTCATTGATAGTGCAAACTTTGAGGTCGCACGAGTGAAGAATTATTCTAATTGGAAGCTGACAGTTGCGTAATTTTGATGTAACGCGTGGAAACTTTTATTTTGTAATTGGATGCTGACTCATTTGTAATTACTTGAGTGTGGTATAAAGGAAGGAATTTTTTTCCTTATTGTAATGTATGACATGAAAGAAATGTAAGAGTGAATTATTGTGAAAGAAAATTTATGAAGGAAGACATGCGAGGTACAAAGATCTAAAATTGAGATCTGGTGTAGCAGTGAGTGCAGTTTGGCACAGTCAGAGAAGAGGTAACATATTGTTAAGATCAGTAATGATTTGATATTATTCTATTGAATAATCTAGAGATCATTTGGACAGTGTGTTCAGTGATCTTGTCATTGAAGTTGTTTGGGTAGTGGGTCCTTCTATCTTTCATAACTCCTAACAGAGTTAGAATCTTTTAGCAAGGATTCAAAATCTCCTAATAGGGATTCATATGTACTGAATGTATTTCATAAGACTCCTAACAGAGTCCATCCTTTCACAAGGAATATTCATATTAGTGCATCTTTTGTGGGCATCATTCCCATCGGGGTTTACTCTTTGATCAAGAGGTTCCCTAGTCAACATATATTGTGTCATTGTGTTATTGTGTATGAATATCTTTCTATGGTTGATAATTATATTGCTTACATGGTTAAAATCTATTGAAGTGGATAAAAGTTATAATTATCAAATAATTGATTCACCCTCCCCCCCTCTTAGTTATCTTGGTGGACTTTACTTTCTAACAACCCATGTCCCCAATTATTTGACTCCAGGCCCCTTTCACCGCAGGGTTTCTTCACCAAACCAGCCCTAATATTACTTCAATATCATTCTCTCCATAATAAATGATAGTTTCAAAAAAATGCAACACTATGGAGATCAAGATCAACATTGGGGAATCAAAACCCAGTTTAAACCATTCATTTAGCCAAAAACTCAAAATTTTAAAGACATTCAAAATTGAAAAGGTTACTAGCTCGAACCCTCGCCAAAAATAACACCCTTCCTGTTGATTCAATCACCAAAGATCACTCAATCCCACCTTAATACAATGAGAGAATGGTGTATTTAACACACATATGAAAGAAGAGTATTTGAACAAGCTAGGAAAATCCAGACCTTCACGTGATTTTAGGAGGAAGACATGCATGTGGCTCCTTATACGTTCTTACTAGTCATTGTAGGGAAACAAGTTTGTCTAGGATGAGAATTTGCAAATATGGAATTGGAATTTGTTTTCCAATGCCATGGTTTCAGACGGAAGATAAGAATGTTGGATTTTGGGTAAAATTAAAATACAAATACGTATTCCATTTTTCATTTTTTAGAAAAAAACATAGAATATGTAAATTTTGGTATTAGAAAATTCCAATTCCATCCCAATTCCACCAAACAAACGAACCTTTAAGAGCATCATAATTGAGTTCATTTTGCTTAGAATTCTCATTTAGTGACATCATAATGGAGGAATTTCATCAAGATTTGAGTGAATTTGATCATTTAGGATAAGCATTTGCATCAATTTGCATCAATATGTCATGAACCATAATTGATGCATGTATGCATATAAACTAGTTCAAATATTGCTAAGTTTCTACTTAAATAATTGACATTAATAATATTATCTATCAATTCATAATTAATAACATTAATCAAATTTATACCTATAACATTATTAATCAATGTATGTACAAATATATTATTTTCTAATGTGTATGTATAATTGATGCACATGTCATCTTAAATAGGCGCCATCAATATTAATCGATATATAATTAATATAATTATTAGAAATAATGATATAATATATTAGTAGACTAATTAAATAAAGCAATCAATAATCTATATGTATTAAAATAATGATAATTATTTAATATTAAATTAATAATTAAATGTGTCTCTTATATTGTCCCCTATTAATATTAAATATCTTAATAAATGATTAGATTCCCTATATTGCTAATCGTTATAGTTTCCTAATTAATAAATAATTAATATTAAAGTTTCCTACATTGTAAATAAGGGGAAAGTTATAATTTACAAATATAACCCATGAAGAATTATAATTAATACTAATACCACCAATAAAGAGTTTTATAATAATCAAATACAAATGATTAATACTAATACTATAATTTGAACACACACACAGATATATAGATAGTTAGATAGATAGATAGAGAGAGAGAGAGAGAGAGAGAGAGAGAGAGAGAGAGAGAGAGAGAGAGAGAGAGAGAGAGAGAGAGAGAGAGAGGAAAACTTGGGAGAAAATAATATAGGAGAAAAGATAGGAGAAAATGAAGGAGAAAAGATAGGAGAAAATAAAGGAGAAAATGTAGGAGGAACTCAAGGGAGGAAAAAAGTATAAAAGAAAAGTAAGAAAATATTAAGACTTTACATGGGGACCACATAAGGAAAATATAAAAATAAAGTATAAACTATTACTTGCAAGATCAAACCAACTTTAACAAAAGTAATAAACTTATTTCCTTCATTACCTAGGAATAAGGAGGTGTTAGAGAATAGAAAACCCAAATAAAAAAAATAAAGGTATGTCCTCTTAGTAAGATGAAATATATGAGATTTAGTTCCATTTCATTTATATATTAAACTAAATATATGTCAAAGATTTAGTAATTTTGGATTATATTTTAGTATTAAAAGAATTAGGAAATAGATGAATTAATTAAGGAATATAATGGACACTCTTCAAAAGGAAGAGTAAATGGAATAAAACTACGACTATGGAAAGTATTTATGAATCAATGATAATAACAAAATAATATATTTACATTCTATCAAGACTAGAAGTATTTATATATTCTAATTTATTTAAAATATATATAGGAATTATATCAATTATATTATACAAGATCTCTTTTACTATTTGGCTTAAGTAGAGAAGGTTGTAATGTTACCAAGGAGGGGCTTGTATAAATCCAAGAAACTGGATCTTTATCCCAAGATAAGGTAGGGATCAGTGTTCCGTAATCCTTTGTGATGTGAGCTTGGATGTGTAAACTTTAAGGGAATCCATTGCAAAGTGGGTATTTAGGCAACTTGGATAACATCCACTCCTTCCTTCATTGATTCAAAATAGTAATAAGGTTGGATATGAGTATTAACGAATGTACATATAGCTTAAATTTAATAAGATAAATAACTAATCCTATTAGGGAATATTACAATCCAAACCCTAATCAAGAAATTTAAGATAAACTAAGTAAAGTCCCAATAGGGGACATTACAGTGGTATCAGAGAATGATCCTGCCATCCTATAGGGTAAAGATAAAAAATAATTTTGCATGTAGGAATAAATTTTGATCACAAAGATGAGGTAAAGAACCAAGGAACAAGTACGTATTATTGAATTAATGACCAAGATAATTTCTCACCCATCCGCTACTTGAATAAACTTATCAATCAATGCAAAATACATTTATGAATGATTAATGTTAGGATTGATGGATTTTATGAGTATTATCTTAATTACATTATGAGCTATCAATTCTCCATATCATAGAGGAAGGAGGAGAGTAGGTAAGAGGGTAGCCTGGTCTCTAAGCATAGCCAAGGGAATTATACCTTGATCCGAGATTTACAGAGCCAATGGCCCCACTATGTCTACCCCAATATTCCCTTATGATCTACGTTAAGACGCATGGAGAAGGCATGATTAGAGGAGGAAAATAACCACTCAAAGTTTACTTGTCCAACTCTAAGATGACCTGTCCAAAAGGAAGGAATGGTTAGGGAAGGAAAGTAACTATTAAGGGTTTCCTTGTCCACTCTAGCATGTAGGCATGATTAGAGGAGGAAAGGAACCACTCAAGTTTCCTTATCCAACTCTAAGATGACATGTCCATAAGGAAGGCATGATTGGGGAAGGAAAGTAGCTATTGAGGGTTCATTGTCCTCTCTAGTATGACTTATCTCTATAAACCATGAATGAAATATAAAACCTCTAATCTTAATAAAGTAACAATGGTTACTATTATTTCTAAATCTGATCATCATAACTATAGGATTTCTAAATGCTATTCTCTAATGTTTTTAGACTTTTTATATTATATACAACCAATAATATACTCACATTTTTATATATGTGCTAACTTATGTTCCCTTTGTTGCAATATTTTAGTGATGAAGAATTTTTTTTCTTACTCTAGCTTATTGGATTATAGGGTTGATCAATGATAAAAATGTTTTCATTATATGTATACATCATGTATGCTTTGTGTCTTCATGCATTCATGTGTCTACATCATGTATGCCTTGTATCTTCATGCATTCATGTATCTACATCGTGTATGCTTTGTGTCCACGCATATTCATGCATATAATTTCAAGTGTATGTTCTACTTAGTTTATCTAGAATAATAGAATAAATGGAGAGAGATGAATTAGAGGCATGATTATCATGAAAATATAGTGTTGAGAAAACTCAAGTAGGCACCACCATGAGATGATCTAAAATCTTTTCTCTCAAAAAAAAGAGAAATATTGTTACCAATTTCCTTTATTAAATCATAACTGAAAAATATATTGTTACTTGAGGACAAGTAAATTTGGGAGGGGCAGATTGTCATGAACCATAATTGATGCATGTATACATATAAATTGGCTCAAATATTGCTAAGTTTCTACTTAAATAATTAACATTAATAAAATTATTTATCAATTCATAATTAATAACATTAATCAAATCAATACCTATAACATTATTAATCAATGTATGTACAAATATATATTTTTCTAATGTGTATGTATAATTGATACAAATGTCATCTTAAATAGGTGCCATCAATATTAATTGATATACAATTAATATAATTGTTATAAATACCGATATAATATATTATTAGACTAATTAAATAAATAAATCAATAATCTATATGTATTAAAATAATGATAATTATTTAATATTAAATTAATAATTAAATGTGTCTCTTATATTGTCTCCTATTAATATTAAGTGTATTTTTTATTTGATTTTTAAGCCAAAGTGGACAAGCCACCATATTTATATTAATAAAGGCTGATTCAAGGACTCCTCCATGGAAGAATCAGGAAGAAACCCTAGAATCATAGTCATATACATGCAATGAAGATAAAAACTTATTTACAATAGGTTTTCCTTCCGAAAACCGCAAATCCATACAGGATGCTACAATAGCTCAAAAACCCATTACGAGGGTAGATACAAAATAGAAATGAGCTACTAGTGAAAAAACCCCATAGACCCAAGAAAAACACATTTATCACATCCCAATACAATTCCCATCAAAAGGCACAAGACTATTGCTCATCCATGGGGGAGGATGAGTGGTGCACGAAATCTTAGGCTTGCTCCCAACTAGCTAGCGGAGCCAAAGCAAGCACTGCATCCCAACCATCACACAGAAATTGAACAACAGGTGGAGTTGTGGAAGATTGAACAGGAGAGAGTGGAACATTCAGGTCTGGAACCGGTATAGTGGAACTAGGAAGAAGCACCATGCAAGATGAATTAAGTTGTGGAGGTTGAACCAGAGGCAGCAGTGAGACCAAGAGATCCAACACCGCATGCACAAGCCTCCTGATATTATCCACAAGCACCTTAATATTAAGTGTATAAATAAATGATTATATTCCCTATATTAATAATTGATAATGTTTCCTAATTAATAAATAATTAATATTAAAGTCTCCTACATTGTAAATAAGGGGAAAGTTATAATTTGCAAATATCATCGACAAAGAATTATAATTAATACTAATACCACCAATAAAGAAGTGACTGGTCATTTTTTATATATATTGAGTGGGCAAAGACATTATATCATGGGGGAAATAAACATTAAGAAATAATATGGAAAACATGGGAGAAAATAATATAGGAGAAAATGAAGGAGAAAAGATAGGAGAAAATGAAGGATCTAGTAGGCAAAGACATTATATCATGGGGGAAATGAACATTAAGAAATAATATGGAAAATATGGGAGAAATTAATATAGGAGAAAATGAAGGAGAAAAGATAGGAGAAAATGAAGGAGAAAAGATAGGAGGAAATGAAGGAGGAAATGTAGGAGGTACTCAAGGGAGGAAAAAGGTATAAAAGAAAAGTAAGAAAATATTAAGACTTTACATCAAGACCACCTAAGGAAAATATAAAAATAAAGTATAAACTATTACTTGCAAGATCAAACCAACATTAACAAAAGTAATAAACTTATTTCATTCATTACGTAGGAACAAGGAGGTGTTAGAGAATAGAAAACTAACACAAAAGAAATAAAGGTATGTCCTCTTAGTAAGATGAAATATATGGGATTTAGTTCTATTTCATTTATATATTAAACTAAATATATGTCAAAGCTTTAGTAATTCTAGATTATATTTTAGTATTAAAAGAATTAGGAAATAGAAGAATTAATTAAGGAATATAATGAATACTCTTCTAAAGGAAGAGAAGCTGGAATAAAATTATTCTTGTGGAAAGTATTTATGAATCAACGATAATAACAAAATAATATATTTACATTCTATCAAGACTAGAGGTCTTTATATATTCTAATTTATTTAATATATATAGGAATTATATCAATTATATTTTACAAGATCTCTTTTACTATTTGGCTTAAGTAGATAAGGTTACCAAGGAGGGGCTTGTATAAATCCAAGCAACTAAATCTTTGTCCCAAGATAAGGTGGGGGTCAACATTCCGTAAGCCTTGGTGATGCGAGCTTGGATGTGTAAACTTTGAGGGAATCCATTGTAAATTGGGTATTTAGGAAACTCGAATAACATCCAATCCTTCCTTCATTGAGTCGAAATAGTAATAAGGTTGGATATGAGTATTAATGAATGTATGGATAACTTAAATTTAATAAGATAAATAACTAATCCTATTAGGGAATATTACAATCCAAACCCTAATCAAGAAATTTAAGATAAATTAAGTAAAGTCCCAATAAGGGACATTACATTATAGATCATATATCATAGATCATAGATCATAACATGTATCTCATATCATTTAAATTTTTGTTTTATAGGTTTTCATTTGAAGATCATAATGTAGCTGGGGGCATACCTCAAATCCTTGTAATTAGAGATCCATAGAATATTCTTAATTTATTTTATTTCAATTATCTTAGCTTTTATATCTTAAATTTGAATTGAAATTTAAATAACTTACACACACACAAATGGCACCCACCATGAGGCCCATGCCACATTAAAAAACAAATCACACATTTTTTTTATCTTTTTTGGTTGTAGATTTGACATTTGTAAGTTTGGAATATGCAAAAAGGATCCTTTATATAAAATTTTATCGCCTATGTAGCAAAGTTCAACACCTTTGTAGTAAATTTCATTGCTTGCAGATAAAATTTTGGTGCCTACACAATAAAGTTTAGTGCCTATACACAGAAGATTGTTTCCTATACATTAGGGAGTCGCCTATTCAATGCATTTTATCACCTACTCTCTATCTTATGTTACTTTCCAACTAATTTTCTCACCTTGCTAATTAAATTATGTTGCCTATGCTTTCATTTCCTTTAGATTAAATTTTAGCACTTGTAAGTAGATTTTAGTCACCTATAAGATAAAGTTTGATGACTAGAAATTATGTTCTGTCATCTACAAGTAAAATAATTTTGCTTGTAAACCTACGGTGAAAAATTTAAAATTAAAAGATGATTTATGTTTAATATGTTTGCAGATGGCTAAATTCAAGAAAGTTAGGAAGCCTATACTCAGATTACCAAATCATTTTGAAGAAAATGAATTAAAGAGATCAAACAAGCATGCAAAGGAGATGTTAGACTAACCACCAACGCTCCCCTTCAGGATTTGTGACATAGTTTAACAACCTCCTATGTCTTCTATAAGTCTAGTGGTTGTATCAGGTATTAACAGGTCGATCTTTTGGTGCAACGACAATCACTATTTGTAAGAATTGGTATCGAAGCTTGGTCACTGGTTCAAATCCCCTCAGGTGACATGGAGGGGAAAATTTTTATACTAACTTCCAATGTCCCCCTTTGGGATTCATGACATAGTTTAAGAACCTCTTGTGTCTTATATAGGTCTAGTGGTTGTATCAAGAATTAAAAGGTCGATCTTTTCGTACAACTGTAATCTCTAGTTGTAATAGATATATCAAGAAATGAGGATGAAAGGCTTGGTGAGGAAGGTAAAGATTATAATATATATTTGATCATTATTAATCTCTATCAACCTTTCTATCAAATACCTATACTTAATTTATATGCTTCTCCTTTCTAAACTTCCCTTAATTTCTCAATTGTTTTGGATTTCTTCACTTTTATTATCATGTGGTGGACTAATGTGTGAGAAAGGGGATACTTAGGAGCTGGAGTGATTGCCAAGGTAATGTATCAAATAAAAATAAAAATCTCAAAATTGCACATAAAATTGAGAAAGGTACACAATTGAAACTCTAAATCTTTTCATGTACCTTTCTTTTACTTTTGGAAAATTTATTTTCAAACACATAGCCTAAATAGGAGACATCATTATTTTTTAACAAAGATAGTAGGCCTATGCTCTCACCTTTCTTAAGGTGATCAAAATTTGAAACCTATTGGAGTTTCATTAGATAGAAAAGGTCTAAGAAATAATCCCATGTTTGTTGTGTTTGGAGAATCAAGATAATATGGATATGCTTGTTAATATGATTTAGAACAATGGAGAGGGGGGGTGAATCGGTTGTTCTCAGGTCCAGATGTACCAATTGAACATTCAAATATTTCAACAAAATTAGATCTAATCACCAACACAACTCGGTCTCTAAAGAATATATATCAAAAAACATATAACATGCAGTCCACTGTCCAATAGTATTTAACTTGCAAAATATCAAAGCATTCATAAAAAATATTCAAACAAGTATGACGCCAGGATTTATAATGGAAACCAAACTTGGGAAAAACCACTTTGTAACATGTTACTGATATTTTCACTCTTCTGAAGTGAGCTCAGTGAAAAGCCAACCTTGTTAGAGGTTTACAAACACACTATTAGGTGTGACCCTATTCAAGGATTTCAATCACCCTATTAGGAGTGGCCTGATCAGAGGACTTGATTACATTCCATTATAATTCCACCTTGATTAAAGGATTTATCAATGATTTTTAGGTCAACCTTGATTAAAGGATTTTGATTGTTATAATGGTTAGAAAGTAGCAGTAGTTTCTGATCTATAAAACATACAACTCACTTTGTAGATATCAGATCCAATTCACACATACATGTTGATTTATTGAATGAGTATCATTTCCATCTCCATCTTTGATCTTCTCAGAATTTGCTTCAAGTAATCACAACTCTGATCTTCACCTTCATCCTTCTGCTTAGACTTATCAGTCAATAACATCAACAACACCAACATACTTTGTAACCTCACCATTAGGTTTCCTTTATACCTCTCCAGATAGATAGATCTATCTTTTGCCTCTTAATCTCCTTCGTAGATCTTAGGGTAGGTCAAACCAAATGGATCCTTCCAAAATTTAAGTCCTTCATACATCCTTCTAGAAACATCTTCAATCTTCTCATTGAATCCATAATAAAATGATTTATCATGCATTACATTCTTCATACAATCAATTAATAAAGTCAACACAATTTACATAACCCAAGAATTCAACTGTGTCGGTTGGAAATCTAAATTCTTCCTCCAAATGTAAATTGATGACGCTCGATCAATACTGTGTTCATCTCTTTGGTCATCACTATGTAGCTCGGTCATCTCTACAAACTATCTTCCTCAGCTAACACTGTCTTGCTTGGTATTTTCCTGTCACTTGACATAAACTGATGTTTAGTCAACACTATATTTACTCGACATATAATGGTGCTCGGTTGACACTAACATCACTCGGCTTAAACTATATTTCTTTACTTTTTCTTGGTTAAGCCTACTTCTTCAGTCTTTCTTCTTACTTAGATAAACAATACATTATCTCATCATAGTGCCAAATAATCAAGTACTCATTGAAGTATCAAATAACTCAACCTTTCCTTAGGTTCTATTGTTATTTCCCTTTCCCTAATCCTTTTCATCAACCAATAGATATAGTACTTTCTTAGATAGAAATTGTCTTACCAGTTAAGGTTTGACATCAATGACAATAAAAAAATTGTTTCAATTGTAGTTTCCAACAATCTCCCTCTTTGGCATTGATGGCAACACCACATGAATACCACATGATTTACCAACCAATCCAAACTTTGTCATTGGATCAAAAGAAATTTATAATATCCTTAGCTTCATTCTGATTCTCAATAACTTAGCCTTACTTGACCGTTTACACAGTAACTCCCTCTGAATCTTTTATGTATCTCTCCCTTTTTGATTGTATCCTCTTGATGTGTATTCATCTCTAAAATCTCTCTCTCTCTCTCTCTCTTTGACAAAAATGCCAAAGCAACAACTAGAACTTACATCTTTCATATATAAATGTCATTTTGTCAGTTCAATAATAGTATTTCTCTCTCTGTCATCTTGCTTATGACTAATTATCAGATTTGTTGCTCTTTTCACAACTCTAGGTAGCTCCTAAAGTGTGACCTTTCCTGCATCAATTTGTCAGATATTCTATGCAGCACATTTGATGCAGTGCTCCTAGCTTGACTAGGAAGCCTCAGTTAGGGGAAGCACCCCTAATTTACCTCTTAGATATTCATAAGCATCCTTAGGTAAAGCTTTTGTGAATATGTCTGCTAGTTGTTCCTTTGTGTTCACATATTCCATTCTCACTTCTTTTTCATGTACCAATTCCCTTAAGTAATGATACTTAGTTGTAATGTGTCTGGTCTTTGTGTGCATTACAAGGTTCTTTGATATGTTAATGGCACTTGTGTTATCACCAAAGATAACAAAAGGTTCAGTAATTTCCTCTTTCATTCCTTTCAATAATTGCTTGATCCATACCAGATTTGAATAGTTTACTGTAGCTACCACATACTCAACTTCTATTATAGATTGGGAAATGCAATTTTGTTTCTTGCTTGTCTAGGAGACTAATCTTTGTCCAAGAAAGAAAGCTCCTCCACTTGTAATTTTCCTGTCATCAACATTTCCTACCCAATCATCATCAGTGTAAACTCTCAGTTCAAATTTATGATTTCTCTTGTAGTACAATCCATACTCTTCTGTCCCTTTCAGATATCTTAGTATTCTTTTTATAGCCATCATATGATTTTCCTTAGGATTGGTAGAGAATCTTGTCACAATCCCAACTACTAGAGCTATATTTGGTTTGCTATGAGCAATATATAGCAGCTTTCCAATCATGGATCTATACATAGTTTGATCCACTTCAGTAGTATCATTAGTCTTAGACAGTTTCTGTCCAGTAGCCATAGGAGTACTCATTGGCCTTGAATCCTCCATTCCAAAAATTTTCAGTATCTCTTTGACATATTTAGATTGTGTTATGAAGATACCTTTCTCCATCTGATAGATTTGTAAACCAACAAAGAATTTGATCTCACCAAACATAGACATCTCAAATTCAATTTGCATTTTATTTGAAAATTTTTGACATAGCGCATTTTGTCCTCCAAATATGATATCATCTACAAAACTTTCTACTAAGAAAATCCCTTTACCTTCTTTAGCTTTCATGTACATATTGCTATTGTCATTTTTCCTTGCAAATACAATCTTGATTAAATAATTGTACAACCTCTCATACCATGCTCTAGGGGCTTGTTTCAATCCATATAGTTCTTTATTCAGTTTGCAAACCATACTTTTTTTGTTTGGATCAACAAATCCTCCAGGTTGCTCAATATATACCTCTTCTTCTAATATACCATTAAAAAATTTAGATTTGACATCCATTTGATACACCTTGAAATCTCTGTAAGAAACATATGCAAGTAGAGTTCTCACTCCTTCTGATCTTGCTACAGAGGCAAATGTTTCCCCATAGTCTATTCATTCTTCTTGTGCATAACCTTTGTATACTAGTCTTACCTTGTTCCTTGTGACTTTTCCATGTTCATTGAGCTTATTTATGAATACCCATTTTGTTCCAATAAAATTCTTGTTTTTTGGTCTTAGCACCAAATTCTAGGTATCATTCTTTTCAATTTGATCTATTTCTTCATTCATAGCTTGAATCCAGTCTTCATTCTCCAAAGAATATTTTACTATTTTAGGCTCAAACTCACACAATAAACATGTAGGGTCTTTCAACTTGCTTCTAGTCAAGACTCTAGATTCTTTATCTCCAATGATTTATTCAAGCTTATGATGTCTTCTCACATACTTTGCTAATGTAGGTTTAGATCTCTTCTCAAGTTCATCATGAAAATTATTAGATTCTACTTCTGATTTCTCGACAGCATCCTCTTGATGCTTGACAACATCCTCCTAATGCTTGGCATTGCTTACTCGGGATTCTGCATTTGGTGCAAGTGTGTTACTTGCCTCTCCTTATTCCATACAAACAAAATAGCTAGTCTTCAGTTTCTTTATTGCCTTCTTGTTCATTTTTCTTTGCATATTCATTAACTCTCACATTTGTACTTTCCACAATTTTGTTAGTGTTAAAATTCAAACACTTATAAGCTTTACTCTTAATCGAATAGCCTAGGAATATGCCTTCATCGCTTTTAGCATAAAAAATTCCATTTCTATTATCCTTTAGTATATAGTATTTACTCCCAAATATTCTAAAGTATTTCACATTAGGTGCATGTCCATGCCATAATTCATAGGGTGTAACATTTTTACCTTTCTTGATTTGTACTCGGTTCAAGGTATAAATAGTTGTACTTACAACTTCTCTCTAGTATTTATGTGCAACATTCTTCTCAATCATCAGTGTTCTTGCACAATCCATAATATATCTGGTTCTCCTCTCAGCTATACCATTCTATGGAGGTGTTCTAGGTGCAGACATCTGTCTCTTGATTCCTCTAAAATTGTAGAACAGATTGAACTTGTTTGATATAAACTCTCCACCTCGGTCAGATCTCATACATTTTAGACGTCTACCTATTTCTTTTTCAACCTTAGCCAAATACCACTTAAACAACTGAAATGCATCATATTTTTGTTTTAAAAACATTATAGTCATCATTATAGTGTAATCATCAATAAAAAGAATAAAATACCTAACACCACAATAGCTTTTTATTCCCATAGGTCCACAAAGGTCAGTATGAACCAAATCCAAAATGTTCTCAAAAGTAAATGTCTTTCTCTTGAAACTAGACTTTGTCATTTTTTCCAACTGACATTGTTTACACATCACATTATCAGGTTTCTTCAATCTTGGCAAACCTCTAACTTTCTTCTTTTTACTTATATTTACTAGATTGTCAAATTTAACATGACATAGCCTCTTATGCCATAACCATACATCATCAAATTGTGCAAACAAACATGTCTCTTTAGATAGATCTAGATAGAACAAATTACCTTTAGCCTTCTCACCACTTCCAATTAGTTCACCAGTAGCATCAAATATTTTAGCCTTTTTGTGATGGAATTCTACTCGGTAACTAGTGCTATTAAGTTGTGCAACACTCAAAAAATTATAGTTAAGACATTAAAACCAATAAGTATTTTCACAAGTGATCTTATGAGTTAGCTTAATTGATCCTTTACCTCTCACAGGACATGGTGCATCATTACCAAACTTAACACTTCTACATTTGTAATGATCTAGGTTTTCAAATTTACTTTTATCATCAGTCATGTGATGTGAGAAACCACTATCAATAATCCATTTATCACCTTTACTCACATAGGAAATAAGTGCAGTTTTCTCATCCTCATCAGAATCATCTTTCATAGCAACATAAACTACTTCAATATCAAAATTATCACTATCACTATCAGTTTCCTCTTTTGCAATGTAACAGGATTTCTTACCTTTTTCCTTGTAATTTACCTTTGGTGATCTCTATTATCTCTCTTATCTTTGTACTTTCTTTCTCCATCCTCATCCTTGTCATTCCTATCAGGACACCTTGCAGCAATATGGCCAACTTTATTACATGAAAAATAGATTATGGGAAGTTTACCTTTGTATTTGCCTTTTCCTCTCTTCAATCTTCTAGCCATGAGTGCTTCAAGATCATCCAATTCCTCATCGAAAGTGTCACTTTCACTTCCACTTTCACTTTTCACACATTTATCTTTCTCTCTTTTAGATTTATGCAAAACCATTTGTGACTTGAATGCAGATTCAACATTAGGAGCAGTGTAGTTATCATAGTTAGACAGTTCAAATGCAGTAAGCTTACCAACAAGGCTTTCCAGAATCAGAACATTTGATGCAGGAGCATCCTGGGTGTAAGAGCAATCTTGCATCACCCAAAAATATTTCTATTTTTGTATTCAATAAGGGCTATCTTGTGCAGAGCTGCTATTTATGGAGACTTTCTATTTTTAGTAAGTTGGCCATATGATCTCAAAATGTTTTGACTTTACATGTGGAGGTTCATCTCAGTCATATCAACCTACTAGTAAAGTTTCATGGCTAGATCAGGTCTAGTTTTGAAGATATTGAAGATTTTCAGTATTGGCAGCAGGGTATAGAAGCTTTGAACTTAGTTTTGAAGGCTTTAGAGGCCCTAAATGAGGTCAAAAATTTGGGTGACAAGCACTTGTGTGAGTCAAGCCTGTAGAGTGCTTCGTGGCCTTTCCAAAATGGGGTTATAATAGTCAATCGGGTCAACTGGTGATGACTTATGGTCTCTGGAAGTCGGGTCACTTGAAATGGAAAAAAATAATTTTCCTTCAAAATTTTTGTTTGGGTTTCAAAAGTTATTTTGAGCTGACTTTGATGTAATAAAATAATTCTAAGTTTGGTCGGCCCTAAGGGCTAAATTTTTGGAACCTTCTCAGGTGGTGGAAAATGCCTATATAAAGAAGGCCCGTAGTGTTGTCTAGGGTAGTTCTGGTAGTAGATCTGGGTATTGATTCGAGGCTTTGTCCTATAGAATATTGTAAGGGAATGCCCATGTGGCTTTGCATATTGTAATTCTGAAAGTTTGTAATTCCACATTTGTGGAGATAATAAGAAGCCAATTTTATGTTCTTGCATATTGTTGTTGTTTCTCTATTTCTGTTATATGTTTATGGTATTAAGGGGAGCACCCTTCATCAAGAAGGTTTCTATTGCCACAAATGGATGATATTATGGACTGTTTGAGTGGAGCTGTGTATTTCTCAAAGATAGACCTGAAGAGTGGATATCACCAGATTCAGATCAGAGAAGGAGATGAATGGAAGACTGCCTTCAAGACAAAGGAAGGACTGTATGAGTGGTTAGTCATGCCTTGGCGACCTCTTCCATTTTGTCTGCTCTCAAACTTCTTGTTCAATTTTTCCTATACTTTTAGGGTAGAGGAAAACCAAGACGGTTAACCAAGATGGTTAACCTCCTCCTTTGTTAGCCATGATGAATCTTCAACAGGTCATCCTTTCCATTTGACCAAATACTCTTCATATGTCATGTTCCTTGTGCTTCTACCAACACAACTATCTAGTATGTCTTTAATCTCCTTGATATCTGAACTGGTTGCTGGAATACTCCACTATGCTATTGTGATCTCATCTTCAACACCTCCCTCATGATACCCTATCAGATCTAAAATGTTAAACACTAGTGAAATATTCAGCTTAGTAGGCAATTCTACTTCATATGCATTTCTTGAATCATGCTTCTTCAGTATCTTACATGGCCCAAACTTCTTCATTTTCAACTTGTTATATGTACCAACCAGAAATTGCTCCTTCCACAAATGAACCATGACTTCATCTCCAACTTGAAATTCCTTATGCCTCCTTTTCACATCTGCCTTAGCCTTATACTATGCATTCATCTTGGTAATATGCTTCCTCTCCTCCTCATGGATGTTCTTCAAGTGTTCTACAAAATCCTTAGCTTCAGCACTACTTATTTCTCCTTTATCTATCTTTCTCAACTCAGATGCATTTCTGGGACTACTCCCATATACAATGTAGAATGGTGATTTACCAGTGCTCCTAGTGACAGAATTATTATATGCAAATTCTCCCTATGGTAAAATCAAATCCCATCTTGTTGGCTTATCTCCAACCAAACATCTCAGCAAATTTCCCAAAATCCTATTCACCACCTCTATCTGTCCATCAATCTGTGGATGATGTGATGAACTAAACTTCAAATCTGTCTTCAACTTCTTCCACAATGTATGCCAAAAATATCTAATGAACTTAGTGTCCCTATTTGAAACTATACTTTTTGGCAAACCATGCAGTCCCACTACTCTAAAAAACAATTCTGCTACATGAACATCATCATTAGTCTTCTTGCAGGGAATAAAATGTGCCATCTTTGAAAATTTATCAACTACCGCAAAAATTGAATCATGTCTCCGCTATGTCCTCGGTTATCCAAGAAAAAAGTCCATACTGATATCCTCCCAAGGCTTCTCTGGTACAGGTAATGGCTGATACAACCTAGTATTCTGCTTCACTCCTTTCACCATCTGACATACTCTGCAACTCTATACAAACTTCTTGACATCTTGCTACAACTATGGCCAATAATAATTCTCACTAACCAAAGCAAGGGTTTTATCATGACCAAAATGTCCAACCAATCCTCCACTATGATTCTCCTTGATGAGATTCTCCCTCATAGAACTTCTTGGAATGCACAAATGAATCCCTCTGAATAGCATATCATCCTGAATGATGAAATCCAGCCACTTCATTCTGTCTAGAGTAATAGGTTCTTTACAAGCTTTCCAAGCTTCACCAAAATCAGGATCCTCTGGATACAAATTCTTGAGTTCCTTGAACCCAACCACCTCAATCTGCATCTCTGTCAGCAATAATTGCCTTCTACTAAGAGCATCTGCAACCCTGTTAGACTTTCCACTCCTGTGTTTCAAAACAAATGTATAACTCTACAAAAAATCAACCCATTTCAAATGCCTTTGATTCAACTTTCCTTGACTATTCAAATATTGGAAAACTTGATGATCAATATACAAAACAAACTCCTTAGGAAGCAGATAGTGTCTCCACTTCTTTAATGCCTAAACTATAGCATAAAATTCCTGATCATAAACATAATATTTTCTCTTGGCATCATTTAACTTCTCATTGAAATAAGCAATAGGTTTACCTTCTTGGATCATAAAAGCTCCTATTGCAGTACCACTAGCATCACAATCTACTTGAAACACCTTATTAAAGTTAGGAAGTGCTAAAATAGGTTGTTCTGTAACTTTTTGTTTCAACAATTGAAAACTCTTTTCTGCCCCATTAGTTTACTTAAACTCTTTTCTATCCCCTCTCATTGTAGTTTCTCCTCTTTCAGGTAATACTACAAACATATAACAGAAATAGAGAAACAACAACAATATACAAGAACATAAAATTGGCTTCTTATTATCTCCACAAATGTGGAATTACAAACTTTCAGAATTACAATATGCAAAGCCACATGGGCATTCCCTTACAATATTCTATAGGACAAAGCCTTGAATCAATACCCAGATCTACTACCATAACTTCCCTAGACAAAACTACGGGCCTTCTTTATATAGGCATTTTCCACTGCCTGAGAAGGTTCCAAAAATTTAGCCCTTAGGGCCAACCAAACTTAGAATTATTTTATTACATCAAAGTCGGCTCAAAATAACTTTTGGAACTCGAACAAAAATTTTGAAGGAAAATTATTTTCCACCATTTCAGGTGACTCAAATTCCAGAGACCATAAGTCATCACCAGTTGACCCGATTAACTATTATAACCCCATTTCAAAAATGCCACGAAGCGCTCTATAGGCTTGACTAGCACAAGCACCTATCACCCAAATTTTTGACCTCATTCGGGGCCTCTAAAGCCTTCAAAACTGAGTTCAAAGTTTCTGTACCCTACTGCCAATACTGAAAATCTTCAATATCTTCAAAACTAGACCTGATGTAGCCATGAAACTTTACTGGTAGGCTGATATGACTGAGATGAACCTCCACATGAAAAGTTAGAACATTCTGATATCATATGGCCAACTTACTAAAAATAGCAAGTCTCCATAAATAGCAGCTCTACATAAGATAGCCCTTATTGAATACAAAAATAGAAATATTTTTGGGTGATGCAAGATTGCTCTTACACCCAAGATGCTCCTGCATCAACATTACCAGGGTTACATCTTGATTCTTGAATTGCAAAAATTCTTATAGCATATATAGGAAGCATAGTTCTTAATACATTTCCAATGACAGTCTCATCATCAATGATTCCATTAGCTCCTCTAATAACATTCACTATTTCTTTGATTCTTCCACAATACAGAGTAATATTCCCACCTTCTTGCATTTTCATTTCATCAAACTTACCTCTTAAGCTTTCAGATTTTTCCCTTAGTACATTTGTATCACCACCATAGATGGTTGCAAGAGTATCCGACATTGCCTTTGTAGTAGTGCAGTCCTTGATGTCTTCAAGTTTAGGATAGCTTAAGGCAGATGCAATCTCCAACATTTCTTGATTGTGTTCCTATTTTGTTTTCATCTCCTCGACAGATATAGGTGCAACATAGTCATGTTCAACATAGTATTTCACCGAATCACCAATACCAGCTAGATGTAGTTTCATCAAAATTTTCCATGTAGGGAAGTTCTCCTTAATCAACTTTGGTACCTCCTTTTTTATACATCTTGATCATTAGCTTCAAGTAACTTTAAAAATTTTCTCTATAAGCACCAACAACTCTGATACCAATTGTTAATATGATTTAGAACAACAGAGAGGGGGGGTGAATCAGTTGTTCTCAGGTCCAGATGTACCAATTGAAGATTCAAAACTTCAACAAACTCAGATCTAATCATCAAAACAACTTAGAATCTCAAGAATATATATCAGAAAACATATAAGATGCAGTCCACGGTCCAATATTATTTAACTTGTAGAATATCAAAACATTCATAAAAAAACATTCAAACAAGTATGACACCAAGAAATATAGTGAAAACCCAACCTGGGAAAAACCACTTTGTAACATGTTACTGATATTTTCACTCTTCTAAAGTGAGCTCGGTGAAAAGACAACCTTGTTAAAGGTTTACAAACACACTATTAGGTGTGACCCTATTAAAGGATTTCAATCACCCTGTTAGTAGTGGCCTGGTCAGAGGACTTGAGTGCATTCCATTAGAATGCCACCTTGATTAAAGGATTTATCAATGACTGTTAGGCCAACCTTGATTAAAAGATTTTGACTGTTACAATGGTTAGAAAGTAGCAGTAGTTTCTAATCTATAAAACATACAACTCACTTTGTAGATATCAGATCCAATTCACACATATATGTTGATTTAATGACTAAGTATCATTTCCATCTCCATCTCTGATCTGCTCAGAATTCACTTTAAGAAATCACAACTCTGATCTTCACCTTCAGCCTTCTGCTTAGACTTATTAGTCAATAACATCAACAACACCAGCATACTCTATAACCTCACCATTAGGTTTCATTTATACCTCTCCAGATAGATAGATTTGTCTTTTGCTTCTTAATCTCCTCTGTAGATCTTAGGTTAGGTCAGATCAAATGGATCCTTCCAACATTTAAGTCCTTCATACATCCTTCTAGAAACATCTTTAATCTTCTTATTGAACCCATAATAAAATGATTTACCATGCATTAAATTCTTCATGCAATCAATTAATACAGTCAACACAATTTACATAACCCAAGAATTCAACCATGTCGACTGGAAATCTGAATTCTTCCTCCAAATTTAAATTGCTAACGCTCGGTCAATACCGTGTTCATCTCCTTGTTCATCACTATGTAACTCAGTCATCTCTACAAACTGTCTTCCTCGGCTAACACTATCTTGCTCGGTAATTTCCTGTCACTTGGCATAAACTGATGTTCGGTCAACACTAGATTTACTCGGCATATACTAGCGCTTAGTTAACACTAACATCACTCATCTTAAACTATATTGCTTCACTTTTTCTCAGTTAAGCCTACTTTTTTAGTCTTTCTTCTTACTTAGATAAACAATACATTATCTCATCATAGTGCCAAATAATCAAGTACTCATTGAAGTATCAAATAACTCAACCTTTCCTTAGGTCCTATTTTTATTTGCCTTGCCCAAATCCTTTTCATCAACCAATAGATATAGTACTTTCTTAGATAGCAATTGTCTTACCAGTTAAGGTTTGACATCAATGACAATACAAGAATTATTTTAATTACAATTTCCAACAATGCTCTCACCTTTCTTAAGGTAGTCAAAATACTAGACTTATCTTGACCTAAATTTGATTTCAATTAGTACATTTACTTTAATCCATAGTGGGCTCACCTCTCAAGACTTGCCTTAACAAGATCAGTGAGAGGGATAGCCCTAAGTGGGATACAACTATTTTTTCCATGGTAACCAAACCTACTCTAAAATGGAATGCATTCATCCTTAATGAGGTAAATGATGAAGAGATTTCAATAATAGAACTCCTCTAGTAGTCCTTCAAGATTGTGCAAAACTCCTTAATTATGGTGGGAGGATCTTGTAAAGAGAGGTAAAATGAAAATATCTTTAAATGGAATCTTTACTAAAACCCAGTTAAGTAGTAAGCCTACATATTTTATCCATGTTAAGCCAAAAATGATCATAGGTGGCTTTCTTGAAATATTTTCTATGTGAAAGACTTGTTGAAATGATCGAGAACATAAAAATTTTGTGTAGATTTAGGGCTGAAAACAATTTTTTGTGTGTTGTCATGTTTTATGATGTGAAAAATTAAAAGGAAAAATCCATCTGGAACCAAAATTTCAAGCACAAAGTTTAAAAAAATCACAAATTGAGAAAATATTATGCAACATATCTCCTTTAAATAATTTTTTGTCACTTGCAAACAATATTATATTTCATGTAAGAAATAAAAATTCACCTTTAAGAAAACAAACAATGCCTTTAAAAGATCAGAACTCACTATTTGTCACCAAAATGTCTCTTGTAAGCATTAAAATATCACCTAGACACTTTAAAGTGTCTCCTATAAACCTGCTCCACAAAACAGTGAGTACTTACAAAAAAATTGGTTGAAATTGAAGTCATTCATAAGTACCCTTTATAGAGAAGATTTTATTTCAACAAAAATAGAATTAAAATTCTTCACAATTGGGGCTGCCACACAAATTGATACCTTAACATTGATCTTTATTCATCATCAAATCAATTGTGTAGATAATTTGAACTAGATTTTGAATCGAATCAACTCATTCAAAGATATTTTTATCCAAGAGGTGTTACAAGGTCATTTTCATGTCAGTAAGGACAAGGTCCTATAGGTACATGACTCAAGATAACAAAAAAGTGACTTGTGAAGAAATACCACTTCAACAAAAGACACAACCCCAACTACAATCCTATCAAATTGATCAAGATCAACAAGAGGACCCAATCCATCAGGAAGAACAAACACAAGAAAATCAACCAAACATGGAAAGATAAGAGAATGATTGGACTAATAATAGACATAATAACAACCATGAAAATGAAGAACATGAAGAGATAATTGATAAAAAAATCAAGGAAGCACAATAAAACATTCATTTCATGAAGATGATGGAAAAAGTGTTAGAAAAAGATAAGGAAAGGTATTTCTTAACCTTATCCCAAGTAGGGGTTAAACTACCTCATGAATATGATATGTCACAACCAAAGCAAGATGTGGATGAATTTAACCCTCTAGGAGTCCTAAATAGACATATTCAATCTCTTAAAAAATAATTGGATAACATTCAAAAGGTAGCTTCTCCAAAGAAATACACAATAGAAGCTATTTGTCCTTTTCCTTTTGATAAAATGTTGGTCATGATACGTTTCCCACCTAATGTGGTGTTTCTTAAGTATGACAAGTACATGAGCACAACCAGCCCTCAAGAACACATTACATAATTTTGAACATTGAGCATGGAATTCATTCATGAACCAACATATCTAATGAGGTCATTTCCAATTAGCCTAGGTGGACAAGCAATGGAGTGGTTTTATAAATTACCACCTGGAATTAAAACATTTGAAGAATTGATCTCAAATTTTGTTAACCAATACTCCTACAACATTGAACATGAATTGACCATGTTAGACTAGAGAAATACCAAACAAAGGAATGGGAAATCATTCTTGAATTTCCTACAACATTGGAGAAGAACCTTTGCCAAGTACCCAAGAAGTGTGCTAAAAAAAGACTAGATGGATATATTTATTAACAATTTGAATCATGAAATGAATTTATGGGTACAACTCCAATGTCCTCCAACCTTTGATAAAATGATTGAGAATAGAATCAAAATAGAATATTCTTTGGTAATAAAAGGTTAACTAAGACTATATAAGGACAAGGGGTTTTCAAACAACAACAATACCTATAACAAAAATAACTCATCAACCAATAACAACAATGATAGACCCAAGTTTTGGTTGAAAAACACTAAAAAGAACATAATTAATGATGGAGTGGTAGAAGAAAAAAACATTAAACCTAAACCATTTGATCTTTCTATTGGTTCCAACAATCAAGAAAACAACATCAATCCACCAAATAATACCTATTTTAGAAACAATAAAAATAACCAAGGTAACAATATAAAAAGGCCACAATTCATGTCCCAATTTATTTCACCTAGAAGGAAATTTACCCCATTGGGAGAACCTCTTGAGGCATCTCTGAAAATACTTATTACAAATAAAATCATTACTCTACTCGAGTCAAGAGGTTATTAACCCCAAGTTAAACCCTCATGATGGAATGAATCACACCATTGTGAGTAACATCAAAATAAAGGACACAAGACTAATGATTTTATGAGATTGAAACATGTTGTCCAAGATCTCATTGATAATAGAACTATTTTAGTGGAAGGATCCAAGATTAATGAATATCGCACAACCTTTAAAAAACCTTTCTTAACTCATGAAAAAGGTGAATCTTCAAGTTACAATCAAAACAATAGGAAATCAAACACCAAAGTGAATTTTTCTCACACTTATGACAACAATATCAATACTCTATCTGGTTTTGACAATACCAACAATGTCATAGTGATAAAAGAGAAAAAAGACAAAGAGCCCTCCAATGTTGTTACTAGGGGACAAGAATCTAAGTTCAATTTTCAAGGAAAATCTAAAAATACAATAATGCCTAATTATTCATCTTCTCCATCAAAGAAATACAATCTATTTGATCAACTTCAAAAAACCCTAGCACAAATCTCAATCTTGGAGTTGTTGAAACTTTCACCATCTCATAAAAAAATTTCAGAAAAGGCCTTGGTTGATATGATGGTCCCTAAAAATTTGGATGAAGAAAAATTTCAAATCATGGTTTATTATGTTATTGCATAATATTGTCTATCCTTTTCCAAAAAATATGACATTTCCTTGAACCATCCACAGAATTTTCCATTCCATATTGAAGTCTACATTCATAAGCATAGAGTTGAGAGAGTCTTAATAGATGGAGGGGATGGATTGAACACATATACTCTAAACTTGGTAAAAGCCTTGGAATATTCTAAAAAATTCCATGGATCCAAAAATAAAGATAACCATTAAATCTTATGGTGATAATGAAAGGTCTTCCAAGGGTATGGTCATTCTACCAATCCAAGTGGGCCCATTTCAAAAAGAAACAATGTTCCTAGTGTTATACCTCAAGTTAAAGTATAACATATTATTGGGTAGGCCATGGATTCATGAGATGCAAGAGGTTCCTTCTACTTACCACCAATGCTTGAAGTTTCCATACCTTGGTCTAAAATAACTATCAGTGGTGACCTCAATCCTTTCCAATATTGTAATAATGTGAAACTAGTTAATTATTCCTTTGTGCCATATTTAGTGAGGTCTCTATATTAGATTCATCCAAAGAAAAAGATAAAGAAGAGACTCCTAGTACAAATTAGGCATTAAAAGGAAATACCACTATCTCAAATGGTAAAGATGTTAGTCCTCCCACATCAAACAAGGATACAGAAAAAATTAATTTTCTAAATTCAAATGATGAAAATCCTAGATCCTTTAGTTCAAGCTCCTCAAATAAAGAAGAAAATGTATCATGGTCTTCAAAATCAGAAAAGGGGAAGGAAAAATAAATACATTAGCTAAAGATGAATACATTGATGAAATATTTTGAAAATAAATTAAAACTTCATCACAAAGGGGTTGGAGAATATTCCTTATCAGTGATTAATTTAACACTTTCTCCTAAATCTCATGGAAAACCTTCTACTTCAAAAGAAAAAACATATCATCAAAGGTACAATGGAAGTTTTGTATGGGCTAGTACACCATCAGGGGTAGAAGAAGATAATGAAATCCTAAATTAGTTATACAAGGATGAAGAAGAACCAAGTGAAAGGGTTCAAGACATTAGAAATCCCACACATCAATATGGGAAAGGATTTTAAATAATGCAAATGATGGGTTACGAAGGATTGGGTCCTCTTGGAAGGAGAAATGAAGGATTTTTAGTTTCTGTACAAACCAATTGGAGGTCTTGTCAAGAGAAAAATGGAGTAGGGTACCTTGAACCAAGACATACTGAAAAGAATCTCCCTCACATTAATGAAAAAAAATTCAACTTGAATTCATATAGTGATGAAGAGTCAGCTAAGTAAGAATGAGAATCATTATTAGAGGAATCATGTCATAATAAAAAAGCTAATGTAATCCACTCTTATGCACCTACATATAAAGAAGCACAAAGCTCAAAATAATAGTTGGTAGGAAAGCCATATAGACCTACATTCTTAGAGGGGAAAATCTCTAATTTTATACTACAAGAGTTATATCCACAATATGTTCAAGTTTATTCTAGTGAGGAAGAAAAATATCCAAACTCTATGGACCATCTCTAGGAAGCACACATTATATACCTTGAAGATAAAATGTATGAACCAAACTATAACGAAGTCAGGACCTTAACCCCAATGGACCTAAACCCATCAAATGACTATTTACCTATAATCCATCCTAAACTCATTTACTGGGATCAAACTGAGCTAAATAAAATAAACACCTTCCAAAATGACTATTCCATTGTCTTGTACCTTAATGTGGTTGAAAAATATTCCACCAAAGAATCATATAAAGAGGAAAAAATAAGGGAAAGTATCAATTTCATTAGTCAAAAAAATAAAATAAAAAATCAAAGGTCCAGTGGTGAAAACCTATTAGGATTAGGTAATACTAAGAGGGGGGGTGAATCAGTATTACTAAGCTTTGATTTAATCTTTAACCACTTATAAATAAACCACAACACTGCTGAAATAAAAAGAATAATAAAACATAACACATAACTTGTGACACCATAATTTGTTCTCGAGGAAACCTTGGCGAAGGGAAAACCCCGGTGAGGATGGTACCTTTGTGCTAAAATGTTGTCACACTTCTATGAGTCATTATATCCAAGATTTCTCAAGAATGAGGTCTCAAATGATGACTCATAGCTCTCTATTCATGGAGTGCAAGGGTTTATAATGGACGCCCTCAGATTAGACCTAGTTTGTGCCCATGCAAGTACACCATAAAATGAGAGATTCAAAGAGGAAAAGAAAGGATGCTAGTCTCCATGTGTTAGGAATGAATGCTAAATGTTTGGTATCCATTCTGTGCCAGTTGTTGTTGCATTCATGACTATGATTGTCATTGATGTCAACACAGTGATTTACCGAAGACTTGCAGAGAAGCAGACAAAGTTTGTATTAGCGCACATGGGTTATTATAGTTGGAGTTATGTGATGTTGAGGATATACTCTTTGATATGTTATATGTCTATGGTTAAGAGTGTAGATAGTAATTCATTTATTCATGGAAGTTATGAGCATTTTGGTGGAAGCAGTATTCAGGTAGTGTTCCTGAGTAGCAGTTTGTGGAAATTGGATGATATCTCCTAATCGAGATAGAATCTAGTTTTGTGAAGTTAAAGGGAATTTGAACACACATTGATAGTGATGTGGATGACAGTGCAAACTTTGAGGTCACACGAGTGAAGATTTATTGTATTTGGAAGCTGACAGTTTTGTGTAATTTTGTTGTAGCATGTGGAAACTTTTATATTGTAATTGTATGCCAACTCATTTGTAAGTATTTGAGTGTGGTATAAAGGAAGGAATGTATTTCCTTATTGTAGTGGTGGTTGTGTATGATGGTGTATGCATGAAGTGAAGAAAAGAGTTAAGTATGAAAGCAAATTTGTGAAGGAAGACATGCAAGGTACAGAGATCTAAAATTGAGATCTGATGTAACAGTGAGTGCGGTTTGGAACAGTCAAAGAAGAGGTAACATATTATTTTGTTGAGTAATACAAAGATTATTTGGACAGTTTGTTCAGTGATCTTACCCTGAAGTTGTTTGGGTAGTAGGTCCTTCTATCTTCCATAACTCTTAACATGGTTAGAATCTTTTAATAGGGATTCAAAATCTCCTAACAGGGATTCATATGTACTGAATGTATTTCATAAGACTCCTAACAGAGTCCATCCTTTCAGAAGGAATATTCATATTAGTGCATCTTTTTTGGGCATCATTCCCACCAAGGTTTACTCTTTGATCAAGAGGTTCCCTAGTCAACAGATCTTGTGTCATTGTGTTATTGTGTATGAATATCTTTCTATGGTCGGTAATTATATTGCTTATATGGTTTAATGCTATTGAAGATGATAAAAGTTATAATTATTTGATAACTGATTCACCCCCCCCCCCCCCCCTCACCCCCCCCCCCCTTCTCAATTATCTTGGTGGACTTTACTTTCTAACAATTGGTATCAGAGTGGCAAGTCCTTGAAAAGGAAGTTTAACAGCTTAAGGAGATCCATGATGAATTTCAGGAAAGAAAGCCCTAAGTTTGATGGAAAAAAATTTTTCTAGAAAGAAAAGATGAAGACACACCTACTATGTTTAGGACTAGGTTATTGGTTGATTACAAAGAATGATAAGACTATCATTGAAGAGGACAATCTTGAAACATGTACTGCTAATGAGAGAGATCTATTTATGTGTAACATACTTGCAAGAGAAGCACTTTTGACAGCCCTTCCGGAGAATGAGTACAGTCAGGTAAAATATTTGAAAAAATCTCATGAAATTTAGAATGCTTTACACTCTACTTTTGAAGGTGATGAACATGCAAAAAGAGTTAGATTACATAATTGGATATGTGCATTTGAAGATATAAGAATGTTGGAAGATGAATCTATTAGAAGCTATATTGGTAGAATGTCAAAAATTATTACAAGTATAAAATCTTGTGGAGGAACAAAGACATAGAATGAAGTGATATGGAAAATTCTGAGGACATTGACCCCTGTATTTAAGCAGACAACACAGATGATTGAACAAGTTATACCTTGTACTACAAACTTTACAAGAGAGACTCTTCTTGGAAGATTGGAAGCAGTAGAAATGAACTTGAGATTATCAGGAGACTTACCTAGAATCGAGACAACATTCAGTGCTCTTAGTGTTCACCCTACTTTGTTAAGAAGCATCAGTGTGAGTGGACATTATGCTGGCAGCAACAGATCTAAAAATCAAGAAGACAAGAAGATTGAAGAAGGTATTGCCTTGCTTGTAAAAAGAGAACCAAACGGTAAGAAAATAATTAAATGTTGGACTTGTCAAGAATGTGGTCATTTTGCATCTAAATGTCCTAAGAGAGTTAAAAAATACAGAAACAATTTCAAACCTAGAAGATCTAAGGAATGTTATTATGCTAATGATGAAGATCTTGAAGCTAGTATAGAAAGAAATTTAAGTGAAAGTGATACTGACAATAATGATGACACAGGATTTGTAGCAATTAAAGAAGAGAATCCTAAAACTGATGGTAAGGAAGAAAAAGCCTTAATTTCTCAAGTTGAAAAGAAAGTTGATTGGATTATAGATAGTGGTTGTTCACATCATATGACTGGAGACATGAAAAAGTTCATAAAGTTTAATGAATATGATGGAGGAGTTGTTAGAGTTGGAAACAATGCACCTTGTTTGATTAAAGGTATAGGATCTATTACTCTTAATAGAAAGACTAATACTAATGATGCTTATTTTGTGGATGGATTGAAACACAATCTTTTGAGTGTTGGACAGTTAGTTGATAAGGGATATCAAGTTTGGTTTACTGAGAAAACTTGTGTGATAAAGGATAAAGATGTAAATCTGATTGGAACTAGATCTAGAACCAGAGATAATGTATTTCAGTTGAATCCTACTGAGATGACATGTTTGATTACTAAGATCGATGACAGTTGGTTATGGCATAGAAGGTTTTTTCATATAAACTTTGACAACATTGTGAAAGTAAGTACTACACTTGCAGTAAGAGATTTGCCTAAAATTATGAAGCTTACTAACATGATTTGTAAAGAATGTGTAATGGCTAAATAGAAGAGAAGTTCTTTTCCCAGTAAGAAGTTTACATCTACAAAAAAGTTGGAGATTGTTCATACAGCTTTGAGCGGTCCTACCTAGACTAGAGGATTCTATAGAGAAAGGTATTTTATGATTCTTGTTGATGATTTTACAAGAATGATGTGGATTGCATTTCTTAAAGAAAAATCTGAAGCATTTGATAAGTTTAAGATTGTTAAGAATAAAGTTGAGAATGAATCTGGAATGAAGATTAAATGTTTGAGATCTGATAGAGGTGGAGAATTTACTTCTAGAGAGTTTAACACCTTTTATGAAGAAAATGGCATTAAGAGACAATATTTAGCCCCTAGGACACTTGAACAAAATGGTATTACAGAAAGAAGAAATAGATCAGTGACTAAAGTAGCAAGAGCTATGTTATTTGAGAATGATTTGGTGAAGATATTCTAGAGAGAAGCAGTGAACACAATAGTGTATACAATGAACAAAGTACAAATTAGAGTGGACACAGACAAGACACCTTATGAATTATGGTTTGGACATGCACCCTCAATTAAGTATTTTAGAATTTTTGGAAGCAAATGTTATATAAAGAGAGATGATGATATTGGAAAGTTTGATCCTATAAGTGATGAAGGTGTATTTCTTGGATATTCTTTGAAAAGAAAGCCTATAGATGTTACAATAAAAGAACTAAGACTATTGTTGAAAGCGCAAATGTTAAAGTTGATGAAAAGTTCAAAATTCAGGAAAGAATGCTTGATTATGAATCAGATGAAGAAGCTCATCCTAAACCTAACATTGGATCTACTGAATTATTTTATGAAACTAACAGTGATTTGTTGAATGAAAGCCACAGTGAAGTCATTGAAGAACCTACATCTGAAGTGAGATCTGAGATAGTGTCACCTACCAAAAGTTTGTTAAGAAATCATCTTATTGGACAAATTATTAGAAGCATCAAAAGAGGAGTTCTAACTTGAAATAAGGTACAAGAAAAGTTATGTTTGATTTCTCAAATTGAACCTAAGAATACTAATGAAGCTTTTAAAGATGAAAGTTGGACTAATGCTATGAAAGAAGAACTAGATCAGATTGAAAAGAACCAGACATGGGAATTGGTCCCTAGACCTAAAGACAAGAATGTTATTGGAATGAAATGGGTATTCAGAAACAAGATGAATGAACAAGGAGAAGTAGTAAGAAACAAAGAAAGATTGGTATGTAAGGGTTACTCACAACAAGAAGGAATCGGCTATGAAGAAACCTTTGCACCTGTTGCAAGAATTGAAGCAGTAAGAATGTTTTTGGCTTATGCAACTTACAAGAAATTCAAAGTATATCAGATGGATGTGAAGTCAACATTTCTGAATGGATAATTGGAAGAAGTCTACATTGAGAAACCCTTAGGTTTTCCTTTGACTCAAGAAGGAGACATGGTATGTAAACTAAAAAAATCTTTATATGGACTTAAACAAGCACCTAGAACTTGGTATGCAAGACTAGATAAGTATTTGTTAAAATTGGGATTTACAAAATGAATAGCTGATAGCAATCTGTACACAAAAGAAATTTAAAATGGTTTGTTGGTTATAGTTATTTTTTTTTATGACATTATCTTTGGAGGAGAATATGAAGCTAGTGATAGATTTGTTGATGAAATGTAGACTGAATTTGAAATGAGTATGATTGGTGAAATGAAATACTTTTTGGGATTACAAATAACACAAAACAATGATGGTATCTTTGTAAGTTAGACAAAGTACCTGAATGACTTGTTGAAAATATTTGGAATGGAGAATTGTAAACCAGTTGGAACACCCATGGTGACTAGACATAAGTTATCTAGCACAGATGAGACTCCTGCAATGGAACAGAAGAAATACAGATCTATGATTGGAGGATTGTAGTATTCGACTCATACAAGACTTGATATAGCACATCCAGTTGGAATTGTAGCAAGATTTCAAGCTGAACCTAGAGAATCATAGTATGCAGTAGTAAAGAGGATACTGAGATATTTAAGAGACACAATGGACTATGGATTATGGTATGAAAAATCTGATGATTTTACCCAATGTGCATATACAAATGCTGATTAGGGAGGCAATGTTGATGATAAGAAAAGCACCAGTGGTTTAGCATTATTCCTTGGAGGAAGATTGGTTTCTTGGTAGAAGAATTGTATCTCACAAAGCACAGTAGAAGTAGAATATGTAGCAATAGAAAATAATTGTAATCAAATAATTTGGATGAAGAAAATGCTGAAGGATATTGGAATAAAGTTTGTTGAACCTATTGTCATACATTGTGACAACACCAACACAGTTAGTATGTTTAATAATCTTGTATTACATTCTAAGACAAAGCATATAGAGATTAAGTATAATGTTGTAAGAGAGAAAGTTTCTGAGAAAGAAGTCAGACTTGAGTACATAAGTACAAAGGAGCAGATAGTAGATATATTTACAAATCCTTTACCTAAGGATACATTTGAGTATCTGAGAGGTATGCTTGGGGTTATGCCCCAGCATACTTTTGAAAAGTGATGTAGTTGGTTGCATCCATCCAATAGTATATGAGCCTTATCTTTCTTATGGACTGGATTTTGGTACTTCCTCTATGGGGGAGTATGTGTATTTGAGCTGAGTTATGAGGACTCTAGTGAATGTGTTTTTTGAATAGTGTCTTTTGAAATTGGAGTTGTTGTTGACATAATGATAAAATTTCTATCATTGATGTCAATGGGGGAGAAGTATACATGAAAAACCATCTGAAACATTTGTTGGAGAGAATTGAATAGGAAAACAAAGCAAGATTTGATTGATGAAGAGGATTTGGAGCAGCAGTGTTGCAGTATTGGATTTTGGGAACATTGGATGTTTTTCATCTATGTTGCCATCAATGCCAATGGAGGAGATTGTTAGGAATTAATGCTAAATGTTTGACAGCCATTCTATAGCAATTGTTGCATTCATGACTATGATTGTCATTGATGTCAACACAGTGATTTACCAAAGACTTATAGAGAAGCAGACAGAGTTTGGATTAGTGCATGTGGGTTATTATAGTTGGAGCTATGCGATGTTGAGGATATACTCTTTGATATGTTATATGTCTATGGTTAATAGTGCAGATAGTAATTCATTTATTCATGGAAGTTATGAGCATTTTGTTGGAAGTAGTATTCAGGCAGTGTTCCTAAGTAGCAGTTTGTGGAAATCAGATGATATCTCCTAATCGGGACGGAATCTAGTTTTGTATAGTTAAAAAGAATTTGAAGACACATTGATAGTGATGTGGATGATAGTGCAAACTTTGAGGTTGCACGAGTGAAGATTTATTGTATTTGGAAGCTGACAGTTTTTGTGTAATTTTGGTGTAGTGTGTAGAAAATTTTATATTGTAATTGTATGCCGACTCATTTGTAAGTATTTGAGCATGGTATAATGGAAGGAATGTATTTAATTATTTTACTGGTGGTTGTGTGTGATGGTGTATGCATGAAGTGAAGAAAAGAGCTAAGTACGAAAGTGAATTTATGAAGGAAGACATGCAAGGTACAAAGATCTGAAATTGAGATCTGATGTAACATTGAGTGCAGTTTGGCACAATCAAAGAAGAGGTAACATATTATTCTATTGAGTAATACAAAGATTATTTGGACAGTGTGTTCAGTGATCTTATCCTGAAGCTGTTTGGGTAGTGGCTCCTTCTGTCTTCCATAACTCTTAACAGGGTTAGAATCTTTTAATAGGGATTCAAAATCTCCTAACAGGGATTCATATGTACTGAATGTATTTCATAAGACACCTAATAGAGTCCATCCTTTCAGAAGGAATATTCATATTAGTGCATCTTTTTTGGTCATCATTCCCACTGGAGTTTACTCTTTGATCAAGAGGTTCCCTAGTCAACATATCTTGTGTCATTGTGTATGAATATCTTTCTATGGTTAGTAATTATATTGCTTATATGGTTTAATGTTGTTGAAGATGATAAAATTTATAATTATCTGATAACTGATTCACCCCCCCCCCCCCCCCCCCCCGTCTCAGTTATCTTGGTGGACTTTACTTTCTAGCACCATGATCATCAAGTATGCATGCAAATGAAAATGAAAGCTATTCTATATGATAACAATGCATGAAAGAAAACTAATATATGAAAGGAAATGCTTATGCAAGATTATTCTATGAAAGGAAATATGAATCTAATCTAATATTAAAGTGAAATATTAATCTAAATAGATTGCCATGAGGCATGAGAGAAGAAGACAAGAAAAGAGAAATTGAAATATCCAAGCTCAAGTGCTCAAGAATCTTCTCCAAAGTTGCTCTCCAAACCTACAACATAACAATACAAAAATCTTCTATCTTCTGAAATGAGGAGAGGGATCCTTATAAAGGAAAGTGGATGGTCAAGATAAAGAGGAAAAAATAAATGAGCAATGGTGGATATTAAATCTTGGTTGATCCATGTGCTCAAGATTCTTTAAGAGGAAAAAAGATTTTATTTATTTTATTTCCTTTTTCAACACAAAGAGATATTTTAAGTGGGACAAAAATCAATAACAATTAGCAGAGAAAGAAAATATCATGACATAGCTCAAGCATTAAGTGTTGTGTTTAAAAATTTAAGTTTGTTAACTGTGTTGGCAATTTGGCTGAGGTATGTACATAAATGTTATCATTATGGAAACATATGTTCCCTATGAAGAGCGCATAAGCTAGAAAGTAAGTATGGAAGATCGCAGACTAAAATTGTCTAAGTATGAAAGTGTGATTTTGACAGAGCACCTGATACAATTTGTTTTGGTGACGTTCACTGGAGCATGATCAAAGTTTGTGAAGTTGAACATAGACTCTATGGTGTCCAAGGATACCCCGTCTCAGTGTGCAAAAGAGTATGGATAGTACAAAAAAATTTATGACTATTTTACCGATGATAAAGTACAGCCGACAGTGCAGTTTTGAAGACAGAACTAGTAAATGAATTAAGGGATTATTTTTCTTGTCAAAATAATGACTTAATATTATAAAGAGATGACATCCTAGATGTTTACTCTTGGATAAAGATATGCAAGCTGAAAAGAGAAAGATATTATGTTTGTATCTTGTATAAATAAAGATGTACCGAGCATACTTGAAATGTAACATGTAATATATGTAAATTGTGATAGCAACGAAAGTTGTTGATGCGAAGTTGTTAGCAGTACCATATTGTAATTAGTAAACATTTGTATTACTTGTTTGGGTATTGAGCTCATCTGGTAATCAGGTTTTGTATCTACAACTCCTAACAGGGTTGAGGCGTCTAACAAGGCCTATAGTCCCTTAACCAGGATTGATACACTATATGATTGTAACAGGCTCCTAACAGGGTCAACATCCTTAACCGGATATCTTTTGATTAGTGGATCTTTGTGGGTACCATCCCCACTGGGGTTTTCCCTTGGCTAGGGTTTCCTCAAGAACATATCATGTGTTATGAGTTCTTTACATTTACTAATATGTATGCTATTTAGTTTCTTATGCTTTGCATGCATTAAAGTAATATGTTATATCCATAAGTGGGCAAAAGTAAAAGTTTGTGAAATAATGATTCACCCCCCCCTCTTAGTATTTCCTATTTCTAACAATTGGTATCAGAGCACAGTTACTCAGAGAAGAAACATTCAAGGAAAGCCTAGCAACTTGAGTAAGATCTCTATGGATATGGATCAATTGCAGAAGAATCTTGAAGAAGCTCTTGAGCAAATTGATATGCTTACTAATGAAAGAAACACTTTGAAAAGGAAGTATGATGATGCAAAGAATCTTATTGACAAATTAAAAGGTAAGATAGAAGATTTGAAATCTGAGAAGGAATTTGAAATTCTTGTTGAAGATTGTGAAGATTTAGAAAAAGAAAATGTAATCCTTAAACATGAATTGAAGATAGCAAATCTGAAGCTTAGCTTGAAAGATGGAAATGAAAATTTGAGATCTGAGAATGAAAGTTTAAAGAATGAAAATGAAGATTTGAAATCTAAACTTGGCAAGGTAACATCTGAATTTGATAAAGTCAAACTGCAGTATGATGAACTTGAGAAATACAACAAAATTGTGAAAGGTGAATTGACTCAATCTAAAGAACAACTTGAAAGGCTATATTCAAATAGTGAAAAGATTGATAAGAAAGTATCTTACGAAAAACCATTCTATTACAAAACTAGTCTTGGATTTAACATATTGAAGATAGTTAGTGAAAGCAAGAAACCAAATTTGAATGAATGTGAAAGCAGTAAAGAAAATAAGTTAGATGAGAACAAATCAGAAGATGCACCAAAGCAAGAAGAATCACCGAAGCAAGAAGATGAACCTATGTGAGAAGAACCACCGAAGAAAGAAGAATCATCCAAAGGTATGAAAAGAGAATTCAAAGGTAGATGTTTTACTTGTAATACTATTGGTCATATGAAGAGAGATTGTACAGGTAAACAATTCAAACCTCTAAATGGTTATTGTTATAATTTTCATGGTTTTGGACATAGAGCTATTGAATGTAGAAGATCTAAAGTTATTGAGGATAATTACAATAGAAGAATGCCTAGAAATACTAACAATGCAGATCAGAGATCAACTGAAGACATGAAAAGAGGAAATGGAATAGTATGTTTCAGATGCAACAAAATTGGACATATTGCTAGAAATTGCAAGACACAAATCAATCAACAAATACCTAGATATGGAACCAATGGAATCACTTGTCAGATATGTAACAAGATTGGACACACAACAAGATTTTGTAAGATGAACAATGGAGGTTATCATCATAACCCTAACCCTAGAAACTATGCAAGAAGGAATGAAAATGCAGGAAACAAAGAGAAAGGTTGCTGTAGCAATAAAGATGAAGTAAAATTTGTTAAAATCATAGATCAAGGAGGTATAATCAACATTGAAGGTAATCAGGAAGGTAATGTATCTGATGGTAAGAATGATTCTTTACCTAACCCTTCTTTAAGCACTTAAATTATGAAAATTTCTGTAGTTTAGGAACTTAGAACTAGTATAGAGTTAGATTTTGAATGAGTTATGTTTTGCACAGTTAAATGAAGGTTTTTTATGTTATACTGATGCTATGGTTAAGTGCGCAAAAAGAAATATTGTGTTTTGCGAGGTTGAAAAAAGATTTATGGTTGCAGGTTTACAGAATTAGCTTTTTGGCATTTTGGCAGCAAAATTATTGAATGCGATGTCAGATTGAGGAAATGCTAAGTGTTAAAAGATTGAAATCAAAGTTATTATGACTATCAAGTGATTAGAAGTGATTTGGAAGAAAAGAAATAATTTTGGAAGTGATTTGTAGAAGTTTGAAGCGCCAATCTAGCGAAAGCCCTAATTTAGTGAATTTAAGGTATTTATCCGACTACGATCTTGAATCAACTTAAGAAATCAAATATAATCATGGATGTGTCACTGGTTCACAACATTAAGGATAAGAACAAACCTAGAAATAAGAAAGATCCAGTTGAACCCTCAGAAAGAGATGCTAGTTTAGCCTTATCAGCCGTACCAGATGGAGTTCTTCATTTAGAAAATGTTAAAGGTTATCTTGGATGCAAGTATGAAACCCTAAGGGAGTATGATTTTAATGGTGAATATAAGAAATTGTACAACTCAGATATGTGAGTAAAACAAGGTTATGAACATCTAGAAAACAATGAAATCATTGAGTACTCTATGAAATATGAATTTGATGATGAGGAGTGTACTAAGATAATTTTGAGTAGGATTCATAATGGAAAATTTTGGTTAGAAGATAGAGTTATAGACATAACTGCAGACCTAATTCATGATGTGACTGGATTATCAAAATTTGGTGCAATTCCATTGAATGAGAAAAACATGAGAAAGATTGTGATTGAAAACACTGGTTCAGTATACAATGGCAGAGGTATAGTCATTAGTAAGATTAAGCAAGATGATGTAAAATACTTGTGTAAGATTTTGACAACAAAGTTCTATGGAAGCTCTAGAGAAGATGATATGCTAGTAGGTATGGTACACATTGCTTATTTGATGTGTGTGGAGAAGAACCCTGTGGATTTATGTGAAATTCTGAGAATACAATTGTTTGAGAATTTGGAGAAGATAAAGAAAGATAAATACACTCACCTTAGATTTTCCTCATTGGTTACTTACATGTTCTTCCACTTGTTAAGAATATTTCCTTACACTATTGAATGGAATGATGGTGAGAATACTATGGCAAGAATCAATAAAGTCTACATGAAACATCTTATTGAGAAGGTTAATGATAGTGTAAAGTTAGTATTGAAAAATTTTCAGAACATTGTGGTAAACAGATCAAGAATTCCTCCATCCCTAGTTGAGAAATACAAAGATGATATATGTTTTATGGTTGATACTGATTTCACTTACATTAAGGCAGTAGAACCTAGACATGAATTCATAGACCCTCTTGGCTATGAAATCTCTGAAGTTGAAATAGAAGGTTATGTTAGTAGATTGTTGAAAAGTAAAATTGATGCTCATGGCAATAGATTTGGAACATATGATGAAAACTTTGGTTCAGAAAAGTCACTTAAGGAAGAGAAACAATCAAAGAAGAGACTGGAGTCTACAATAAAGAAAATTCTAAAAGAATCAGGTATGAGTGAGCAAGAATTTGATATTGCAAAGAAGACTGCAGAAGCAATAAGGCAAAGTGAGATATTATCAGTCCCACCTTTGGCATCAAGTGCAGAACCTATTCAAGTAAAGGTAAAGGTTGAAGAACCTGAGAAGGAACAAGGAATCAGTTAGACAAAGAAACCCTTTTCTTTAGCACTAAGCAAAAGAATGAAGGCAAGTGCTTCAGGACCGGGTAAAAGATAGAAAACAATTGTTCCACCATTACCTAGAAGAGTTGCTGAAATAAAAGATGATGAAGTGAAAACAAAGAAGAAATCATGGAAACCAAGGATAGAAAGAGTTAATGAAGATATAATGTAGCATGGAGACTTTACCAAAATGAATAAATACTATGATTTATATGGATCCTCTAACAGATTGAATCTTGAGAATGTAATGGTTACACATATGATTTTGACAAACAAGAAATTTGATACTATTCATGGAAAGATACTAGAAGATTTGTACAACAAACTCGTGAGAAGAAAGATGAGAGCACAAGAAAAAGACACCAAAATGAGAGAGAATGTGATTAGACAGTTCTATGAGATAAGAGATGATGACCATCTTAAAAAAATCCTCAAGCCACTTGAGACCCTATTGAGAAGAAAAAGAAGAATTATACAAATAATGGGAGGACAGTATGAGCAAGTAAAGATTGAAACTGAACAGGCAGTTGTGCAAGTGCTAGCAAACTTGGTAAAAGATCAATCAATTGCAGAACCAATAGAGAAATAGATTTTAGAACAAGTAGAGGCAGCAGTAGAGGTAGTTGAAGTTGAAGATATTCCCTCTTCTTCCATAAACATTGGCATAGAATCTATGGACATTGAAGGAACTAAAGTTACTTTAGATTTTGATGATGCGGTACTCAATAGTTTGGATAACATTGTTGGTAATTTGAATTTGGGAGAGCAAGAAAAGACTATTGAAATAGAGACTACACATACTAAAGTGCAAATGGAAACAGAGGCCCATACACCTACTGAAACACAAGAAGACAACAGTCTTACTCCTAAGACTAGAAAGGAGAAAAGAATAGAAACATTGATTGAAGATTTGACCAAGGAAGTTGATGACAATGATCAAATAGAGTTGATCACCTCTTTAAACAAAATTATTGGAAAGAATAAGAAAGTTAAGAATTTGGAAGGTAGTTTGAAAGACTTGACTGAGAAGCTACAAAGTGTCATATCTACAAAAGTCTTTGATTCAGATCCACTTGAAAGAGAAAAGATGGTAATTAAATCTTTTGATGTTGAATTCACTAATTTAATTGATATTGCTAAGGTTAAGGCTCAGGCAGCTTATGAAGCTGAGATGTTGCAGAACATAAGTCTAAATATCAAGAATGACATTAACAGCCTTGATAGACACATTAAGGACTTAAGGAAACATCTTGAGACTGGAAAGTGTTTGTACATTCAGTGTACAAAATATGAAAGTATTTTAATTGAGGAAGAAAAGAAGATAAAAGAGAAGCAAGATGAGATTGCAGCAGAAACAAACTCTTTGGCCAGCCTAAACATAAAGATCAGAATAGTTGAGAATAAGATCAGAAAATTATGTGATGAAATAAGGACTTTAAATGATGAGAAAAACAAGAAATCTATCACAATAAACATCTTGAGAGAGCATGTCTCAATCAAGTTGACCATAATTGAAGAGCAGCTAGATGAATATCTTACTGCTAAGACAACATTTCAGAAATTCAATTTTGAGTCCCTCCAAGCTTGTCAGATTGCAGCATACAGGTTGAGTACTTTACTCAATGTAGCAGAATCAATAAAGAAGGCATGGGAGAAAGATTTTGAGACTTGGAAGATAGATTTTTCAAATTGTGTTGCAAGCCTACCGGCTTTGCAATAAGACAGTAAGGTAAAAGTTTTGACACAAATTTTGTATATCCCTTTCCACCCTTTATTTTGTCATTGTTGTCAAAGGGGGAGAGATACTTAGAAAATTGTCCATATATGATAAGGCAGGATACTCATAGGGGGGGTTCTATGGAGTATTATGAAGTGTTATAGATTATGTGTATATTTTGAGGAGATATAAGGATAGTATACTTATTTTATACTATGGCCACAATTTTGAGATTTTGACTTGTACACTTAGCCAATTTTCTCATATGTTGCCACCAATGACAAAGGGGTAGATTGTTGGAAATTTGGTTGAGGTATGTACATAAATGTTGTCATTATGGAAACATATGTTCTCTATGAAGAGCGCATAAGATGGAAAGTAAGTATGGAAGATCGTAGACTAAAATTGTCTAAGTATGAAACAATGATTTTGACAGAGCACCCGATACAGTTTGTTTTGGCGACGTTCACTGGAGCATGATCAGAGTTTGCGTAGTTGAACATAGACTCTATGGTGTCCAAGGATACCCCATCTTAGTGCACAAAAGAGTATGGATAGTACGGAAAAAGTTATGACTATTTTATTGATGACAGAGTACAGCCGACAGTGCAGTTTTGAAGACAGAACTAATAAATGAATTAAGGGATTATTTTGCTTGTCAAAATAATGACTTAATATTATAAAGAGATGACATCCTAGATGTTTACTCTTGGATAAAGATATGCAAGCTGACAAGAGAAAGATATTATGTTTGTATCTTGTATAAATAAAGATGTACCGAGCATACTTGAAATGTAACATGTAATATATGTAAATTGTGATAGCAGCGAAAGTTGTTGATGCGAAGTTGTAAGCAGTACCATATTGTAATCAGTAAAAATTTGTATTACTTATTTGGGTAGTGAGCTCATCTAGTAATCAAGTTTTGTATCTACAACTCCTAACAGGGTTGAGGCTTCTAACAAGGCCTATAGTTCCTTAACCAGGACTGATACACTATATGATTGTAACAGGCTCCTAATAGGGTCAACATCCTTAACCGGATATCTTTTGATTAGTGGATCTTTGTGGGTACCATCCCCACTAGGGTTTTCCCTTGGCCAGGGTTTCCTCAAGAACATATCATCTGTTATGAGTTCTTTACATTTACTATTATGTATGCTATTTAGTTTCTTATGCTTTGCATGCATTAAAGTAATCTGTTATATCCATAAGTGGGCAAAAGTAAAAGTTTGTGAATTACTGATTCACCCCCCCTCTTAATATTTCCTATTTCTAACAAATTGATACTGAGTTCTGAGGATAAGGATCGAATGCTTGCAAGTAGGTAAGATCACATGATAAAACTAGGTAAGACCAAACTGATAAGTGTTGAAAAAAACTCGATGCCAGGGGTTGTGTTGAAAAACACAGTTGGGGTGTCCTAAAGACTAATGCATCCAAGAGACCAAAGCCAACACAATTATGCCCCCTAGACAAAGACAAAGACCAATTCCAAACCAAGGTAACAATGACAAGGCATGATGGAGAAAGGCTAAGTGTCGAGGATGAGTGCTAAGAAATAGGGGTGAAAAGGCCTCAAGTAGCGCCAGTTTCCAGGTTTTCACCACTTGGATTTTATTGCAATTTTTCTTCTTTTTTTTTTTTCAGGACTTTTTATAATTTTTTTCTATTTTTGCTACCAAGGTGCCTGTTTCCAGGTTTTCACCAAGCACTTTTTCTATTTTTTTGAATTTTTGAATTTTTGAATTTTTTTTTGGTATCTTTGGAATTTTTTTTTTTGAGATACATCAAAGCACCTATTGCTAGGTTTTCACTAAGATGATCATTTTTTCAAGACATTTTCTGATTTTTAGAATTTTTGACAATATACCATTTTTTTTTTTTGGATTTTTTCAGTATCAATAAGTATGTACAAAGGATGCCCCCAGATAGAATGGGCATCATGGATAGAACTTCTTCAGGTGCAAGACATTGATAGGATCAGGGAGCTGCTCTCCCTCTTTAGTAGATAATAAATAAGCACCTGTCCCAAAAGCTATTGTAATGACATAAGGTCCAAGCCAATTAGGTTCAAATTTTCCCTTTTGATCTCTATGTTGTTGATTCTTAGGATTTTCATGTAGGACAAGATCTCCCACTTGGAATTCTCTAGGGTGAACCTTTTTGTTGAAGGCTTTGGACATGCACTTTTGATAAACCCTCATATGGTCAAATGATGCTTGACGTTTCTCATCTAGAAGTTCCAACTCTTGAAGTCTCATGGTGCAGTAGTCTTCATTTGTAACTAGATCTTTGAGGGAAAATCTAAGTGAAGGAATCTCAACCTCTAAAGGTAACACTACTTCAACACCATATGTAAGGGAAAAAGGAGTAGCCCCAGTAGGAGTACGAATACTCATTTTATAAGCCCACAAAGATGGATTTATCTATAAATGCCAATCTCTACCATTCTTATGAACTGTTCTATGTAGGATTTTAAGAATTGTTTTGTTTGATGCCTCTGCTTGACCATTTCCTTGTGGGAAGTAAATGGAGGACCTATGTTTCTTAATCTTGAAGTTCTTGCAGAGTTGTTTAAGGTCCTTATTTTGGAACTAAACTCCATTGTCAGTGATAATCTTAGAAGGCACTCCATATCGACAGATGATATGGTTCAGAATGAATAGAGAGACTATCTTGCCCGAGGCAATAGAAAGTGGGACAACTTCTACCCATTTAGTGAAGTAATCAATAGCAATGAGAATAAACTTGTGTTCACCTGATGAGTTGGGATGAATTTGCCCAATGCTAAAATGGCCAATGAGATATAGAAGGAATGAGCTCCCTTCCTAGAGCATGTATTAGGTTACCATGTTTTTGACACTTTTCACATGACTTTGTGAAAGCTACTGCATCATAGGCCAATAGTACCCTACCCTAAGCAACCTTCGGGCCATGGCAAGACCATTGGAATGTCCCCCATAGATGCCCTCATGAATGTCAACTAATGCTTGGTTAGATTCTTCCTTTTCTAAGCATCTAAGAAGTGTTCCATCTAGACCCCTCCTATACAAATCACTAGAGATAAGGGTATGGCAAGTGGCATTTTGGGTAAGGTTTATGCATTCTGATTGGTTAAAGTTTTTAGGGATAATGCCATCATGAAGGTATGAGTAAATGGCACCATAATGGGATGACTCATGAAAAACAAGGGTACAAATGACATGGCTTTCTTGGGATTCATAGATAGGGTGATGTGGCTCTTCCACCAAGAATTCAAATCTAGACTCATGTTTCTCTAATTAAAGGAGTGAAGAAAGTGTAGCCATAACATCAGCTACTTTATTTTCTGCTCTAGCGATTTGCTGAAATGTGATAAATGTGAAGTATCATTTCAAGGAATCAACCATTTTCTTATAAGGTACCAGTTTCTCATCTTTTTTTTGATATTCTTCATTGACTTGGTTGATTATCAGCTATGAATCCCCATAGATGTGTAGCTCTGTGATTCTCCATTCTATGGCCATCTTAAGTCCATTTGTTAAAGCTTCATATTCAGAAATGTTGTTTGCACATGGGAATAATAACTTGTAAGACTTAGGAATCATGTACCCATGAGGAGAAACAAAAAACACACTAGCTCCTGAACCATTTTGCATAAAAGATACATCAAAGAACATCTTCCATGTTCTTGCAGTCACATACATAAGGTGCTCATCTAGGAAATCAACTTGAATAGGTGCATTATCTTGAATTGGGAAATCAGCCAATTGATCTGCTATGGCTTGTCCTTTTATGGCTTTACATTTAGTGTACTCTATGTCAAACTCTAAAAGGATCATCATCCATTTAGCAAGTCTACCCATGAGGGTAGCCTTATCGAGTAAATACTTGAGTGGATCAATTTTTGCTATAAGGTGTATTGTCTGCACAAGCATGTAATGTCACAACTTTTGGGAAGCAAACACAATTGCAAGGAAAGAAATCTCAATGCTGGTGTAGTTAACCTCATATGAAATGAGAGTACGACTAATGTAGTATATTGATCTTTCTTTCCCAGTTCATCAAGTTGAGCTAGTAATGTCCAAAATCTTCCTCGTTGATAGGTGGCTCCTGCATTTTTTAATCCAAAAGGCATAATGTTCCAACAATAGGTACCCCATGCACACGTGAATATGGTATTTTCTTGATCTTTAGGAGCCATCTTAATCTGATTATATCCATAAAAACCATCCATCAAAGAATAAATCTCATAACCCGCAGTCATGTCCACTATCATGTCTATATTAGGTAGTGGAAAATCATCCTTTGGGCATGCTCTATTGACATCTCTAAAATATGTGCAAATTCAAATGGATTTGTCATGTTTGGAAACTGGTATAATATTTGATATCCATTCAACATAGTCAATAGTTCTTATAAATCCTGCACCAAGGAGTTTTTATAATTCTTCTTTGACTAGAAGAGCTATGTGAGGATGCATCTTTCTCAATTTCTATTTGACTGGTTTTATACCTCGAGCTATAGACAAGTGATGCATGATAAGATTAGTGTCCAACCCTGGCATATCTGAATAAGTCCATGCAAAATTGATCTTCTTTTTCTGTAAGAAATTAGTGTAAGATTCTTTTTCTTTTGTTGATAAGGACTAAGCCAAGTGTACTATCTATGGAGCCTCATCTATACCCAAATTGACTAGTTGTGTTGGTTCAACAAGAATTGAAGATCTATCTTGAAATTAGCTAGGGAGATGATCAAGTACCTCATCCTTAGGCACCTCAAAGAGGCTTTCACCCTTGGATATGTCATTTATTTTTACTTTTTTTGGTTATGACACCACCACATAGTGGTTTTCACCATCATAACTCTTATTCTTTTTTTCTTTTCTTTTTATTCTATGACTAAGGTACTTGATGTCTGGCTTTATCATGTTGGTAGCTAGTTCACTAGTGGAAGAGACTATGGGTTCAATGGCATTCAAGTAACAAGTTATCTCATAATCATTTCGGAAGGTTAAGAGGTCAGGTTCTCAATAGTGTTGGAGCAATCAATGAGGTCAAGATGAGCAAGAGGTAAGTCAATGACTAGTTCAAGGTTGTGAAGGTGAATGATATCATCTCTGGTGACTGAAGAGTTGGAGTCCATCAAGTATCCTATTGTCACTAGGGATTGCACCCAATTTTCCAAGTGTTGAACCCATCAATCCTGTGAAACATGGGACTACTCTCAAGCTGTGGGTAACCTATCAGAGAGTAGACCTCCGGATTAGGGGTTAGCTTCCCCTTGAATCACCTGAAACTAAACTAAACTTTGAAGGAAAAGGGAGAGAGAGTGCATGAAACTGAAACTAAAACTAAGCTGATTCACCAAACATTGATAGATCCACAAACTGAAAACAAACTCACAATTTGATTCATAACATAACCTGAGCATCACAACTCCTCCCTAATCTAATCTTTCCCTTAGAAATAACCAGGTGCTAGTTGCAAATGAGAAGGGAAAATGGTTTCCACAAACCCAAATACATTCGAATGCACAGAGATTGAGAATTTAAGAAGTAACAATGTTTGTGAACATTAAAATGAACAAAATATCAAGTAAAGGACTAATTTTTTATCACAATACATGACATCAAATCCACCAAAATAACTCACAAAGCTATAGGAATAAGAAGGAAAATTGCTATAAACTAAATTGAAGGGAGCCAAAGTACAACTTGCTTCTCTAGAGCTACAAACATTCACCTCCAAGAAAGACAGAAAGAAGAACTAAACCTCAATCACACAAGTGAGAGGTATAAAAGAAAATCGAAGGAATCTGCATGAAACTCTCCATCTCCTAAAAATGGAAATCACCCGCAAATAGGCCCATGAATGCTTCCTTAACTCGGATGCCCAATTCCTAAGTTTTTAGGGGTGGCAAAAAAAGTGGGATGCCTAAAAATAGATGGTCAAAGGAATGACCCCATCCACTAAGTCATGCATCATAATAATATTCTGACAATGGCTTATAAAATGCCATTTGTCAAAATTTACAATAACATTCTTGCAATGACTTTACAATAAAAATCCGGCCCCTACACCAAATAAATGTGGATTTAATATACCTTAAAAATAGTTCTCAACCCAACATTTAGAAAAAGGGGAAAACATATTTTTAAAAGCATTTACATTTTAATAAATCCACCTATGCTAAAAACATGGATTTAAATATTATGTCAAACAAATGACTCTCAACCCAATTAAGGGGAAAGCACATTTGATGACCCACATTCATTAAATCAAATCCATCAATATATAGCATTCAACCTATGATTAAAAACCCAACCTAATGACCATCAAAACCCCATCATGCTTAAAAATTGGAATTATAACAAAAATAAAAATGGCTAATAAATCCTCAAGCCCACAAAAGGGGAGGATCAATTAAAATGGCCATTTTATCAAAACCCCTCTTGCAGAAGAAATCCTCGACATTCAGACTTTCTCACTTGACAATTGGCAAGTTTCCAATTCTACTGGCAGTTCACTAATCCTAGATTTGGAAATAGCTATTCAGCTCTTGGCATTATGCTATTGAGGTAGGCATTGTTGTTTGATTGAATGTCATGCCATTGCTGTACATTTTCATGCTTTTTGATCATACTCTGCGATTGTTTTTGAGGGCAAAAGGTCTGGCATTTGTGCCTATGGTATTGTGCACTTGATTCATTGTAAACCTCTGTATATTGAGGGCATTACGCTTCAGTGGTTTCTCTATATTTTTCATTTGGCTGTATCATTCCTTTTTTTATGTATTCGAGGGAATTGTTTTGAATGTTATATGCTTCTCTACATTTGTATTTACTTTCTCTAAATGAGGGCATACCACTGATGGAAATGTATTCACTAATTTCATGTCGGGTGTGGCCCTTGGGCATCAATGTTTGTGACTCATTGCTACATGCCCAATTTTCTATCATTGCAACCTGTGTCTTCATCCTTACTTTTTAGTCTTTAAGGCCCGTGAGCTAGGGCATTGTGTGTATGTGTTATCACCATTGATGCTTGCTATTGTTTATATGACACCATACTTATTGATGCTCAATCCAATGGCATGTACCTATTTCTCATTTGAATTTGGATCAGGTATCATGTTTAATGCCTGCTGCTATATAACCCGTGAGCCAAGAACTTACCTGCTATGATGTTTTGAGAGGCAAAGATGTTGTGCCCACTGAAATCTCGTGGCATCCTTCCCTCAATCTATGTCACTATTTTGAAGTCATTCCCATATGAAGATACTACTTCACTGTTTATTGCTCACGACCCTGGGACATCATAAACTTGTCGTTGCATGCTATGGCATCATAGGATTATTGTTTGAATTCATGACATCATTTTTATTTTTTTATTTAAATAGATACCCTGCTTATTTGGAAAACAAGGGCATCACTGGTAATGAGACACAAAACCTTTACCCATGCCCATGCCATTTTCCATTGGTACGCTATTTTCATGGCATGCAATGCCTTCACCATGCCAGTTTATGAGGACTTGGTTGTGGTTGCCAATGTTTTTTTCATTAAAATGATAAAAGCCCATGAGGTATCTACCCTTGTGTTGACATGCTCACTGTTATTTTCCCTATAGCTTGAATTCACCTATAAAAAAAAAAGATAATTATTTGATGTTTGATCATGTACAACCCATGCCACAGTGATCCCCATTGGATTTTTGATGTTACATGTTATACTTCTATAAATGTTTGAAGCATTGCATCATTTTAAGGCTTTGGGTGCATTGTTATAATGCTTCACTATCTCAGCCCATGGATTCCTCATTTTTTGATGCCCACTATCCATTGTTAGGTGGCATTATTTTGTTTATAGCTATTAGATGCATGCAATGTCTCAATGCAATCCTATGAAATTGATTTGTAGTTTGTTATTGGGATGGCACATGCTTCTATTTAAATCAATGTCTTGGATCTTACTATAGTTTACAGATAAAGGCCCATGAGCTAAGCTAGTCAAGGCACCAATCTATGTATCACCATTGCTAGATGAGCTCATGCTATACTTGATGATTGCCATTTGATATTCACTATATAATATTCAAAACATTAAATCCTCCTACTACATTTAAAGTTAACGTGTTCTCCTCTTAGAAGTACCAACTCATCACCTGCTATTATATGAACTTCATGGTGCCCATTTTCATGCCCATTTGTTGATTGTATAGTTTGATGACATCGTTTGATCATGTGCTTCCCATTCTTAAGTATAGCCTCATTATGGTTTGAAGGACTCCTCATGTCATAGCATTTACATTTGAATGTAGATTTGAAACAGACCTTATGCTATAATGTACCTTCCCTACAATGCAAATTGTGTACCCTATTCTCTATCATGCTGATGATGTATACCCCTTTGAATCTACCAGTGCTTCAACCATGCTTCACTTCATATGGATTTATGGTTCTTGGGTGTCTCACTGATACTGAATGTTTCCCTATTCTTCATGGGCATTCTTGGCCTATGATGCAGCCACTACCAAGGAAATGAGGTTTTCCTAGCATTGACTGCATCATAAGTCAAGGTCATTCATTTGCACATCGAACAAACACATTAGTGAAAACAATGGTATCTCTTTTATTTATGGAGGCTTTTATGCACATTCCCTGAGCATAGCTTGTGTTAGAGGTGTATGGCTGAGTGCATGTATGCATGCTTGTAGATAGATATTGTGATACTAGGCATTGTTTAGATCCATTGGATCTAACCCACCTATCTTCTCTTATCTGTAGGCTCAGGATCACAGGAGCATACCGAGAACATAGTGGAGATAGAATCATCACCAAGTAATGTCTGGTACCCCTGTATTTCATTCTGCATTACTTTATGTATATTTTCACTCATTTATGCAATTTTGGAAATGGCTATGCTCACGACATGTGTGAGCTCAGATAGATGTTCTTTTCAGTTCTTTTCATCTTGTACATCATGCTTAACATTGATATATGCACATGTAATCTTAGATGTAGTTCATTTCCTTTCCCTTTCATGTACTTTGCAAATGAAATGAACACAAATATTAAGCAAGATCACCTAATAACACAAACTAGGGTACTTGTAGCTTCATCTAGTAATTAGGTCTCCAAAAGAGTGAAAATAATGGCAACATTCTAGCAACCTCTAATGAGTGCTTTCCTACTAAGCATCCTTAACCAATTGCCTTGCATCCATTGGGCATAGAGTCCTGTAACATCAAATCTGAACATGGCTCCCAAACAAAACAACCTCCTTGGTTGACAAAAACTGCTAACTGCTAGAGATAACCTCTCTGGATTATTACTACTCAAACCAAACTTAGAACCAAACTGGACAAAACTTGTGCTAGGCACTTAGGGAACATAGAAAACTAAAACTTCTAACCTACTAATGTACAGGGATAGGGAAACCTCATAAACAAGCATTGAGGTGGATCCCATTCACTAGAATGGGCAGCTCCTCTCCATCCATACTAGCCAGCTGAAAAGCATTATGGGCTTTACATCCAATCACCATGAAAGGCCCACTCCATATCACATCAAATTTAGTATGCCTCCCTGGTTTATACTTTTCTTCAGCACACTTGAGGACAAGGTCCCCTTCCTTGAAAACTTTACATGTGGCTTTCTTATCAAAGCTTTTCTTCATCTAAGAATGATGAGGTTCCAGGTTCTCCAGTGCTAGTTTTCTTGTTTCTTCAAGCTCAACTAGTTCAGCAAGCTTGACTTGCATAGCATCTTCTTCCATAAGATCAATTTCCTTGATTAAACTCAAGATAGGAAACTTAGTAGACAAAGGAATCCTAGTTTCTTTTCCATAAACAAGTGTATAGGGAGAGTTACTTGTAGACCTCTTAGGTGTTATTTTGTCTTCCCATAAGGCCAACTTCAACTTGTTGTGCCAATCCCTCTGGTTTCCTTCTATAGTCTTTTTGATGATTCTCAGCAAGTTCTTGTTTGTTGATTTTGCCTGACCATTAGCCTGAGGATAATAGTTAGAAGAGGTAATCAGAAATATATTGTGCTTGAGTGCCCATTCCGAGATCCTAGTTCCCAGGAATGCCATAGCATTGTATGAAATGATAGAGTCTGGAGTACCAAATCTAGACACAATGTCTTGATAGAAATTTAGGACAAAGGTCTCATTTGCTTCTTTTAGTGCTACAACCTCTGTCCACTTTGTAAAATAGTATATATTAGAAAGTATCCATTTTTGTCCAACACTGGATGGGGGGTTGATAGGTCCAATAAAATCCAATCCCCATTTTGAAAAAGGCTACTCTACCTTGATGGGACGAAGAGGGAGGGCTACTAACTTTTGTTTTCTAGCAAATAGAGCATAGTTCTTGCACTTCCTTACCCAATAAAATGCATCCTTGTATAGGTTAGGCAAATAGTATCCAACTCTCATCACTTTTAGAGTAGTGGTTCTGGCTGCAAAGTGTCCTCCAGAACTTCCATCATGAAACTCCTCCAGTATTTTGTCCATTTTGCTAGTTTCAACACATCTCAATAAGACACCACTATGATTTATCCTATATAGAACATCATCAATAATGATAAATGGAATAGCTTGGAGTCTAAAGTACCTTCTTTTACTCCTTTTAAGGCCTTGAGGGCACTGACTAGTTGAGAGATAACGTTTCATCTCTATTGTCTAGCTTATAATCTGCTCTGCATTCTGGTTCGTCAGAACAACTTCTTCCTTCTGTTGGTTTGGGTCTGTTATTCCCTCATTGAGCTATTCACATAGTCCTTTTCCTCTAATCAGTTTGGTTAATTTAATCTGAATGTCATACTCCATGACTTTGGTGACCCAACTAGCCCTCTTGTGGCTCAGGTCTTTGTTCAGTAGGAAATCTTTTATGCAAGGGTGAGAAACCATCAGGTGCACTATGTTATTGGATAACAAGTGACTAAATTTTTGCAAACTCCTCACAATTTCTAGGACATGCTTTTCTACAGGAGTGTAATTATGTTCATAACCATCTAGACCTTGGCTGTAGAAAGCTACTGGCTATTCTTGCTTCTCAGCATTCTGCTGGATTAACATGGAAGAGATACTATCAGTGTCTCCAAAAGCATATAGGATGAAATATTTAGAAAAGTTAAGGTTTACCAAAGTAGGAGCAGAGGCAATTTCTTCCTTGACTTCCTCAAAACACCTTTTCCCTTCATTTGTCCAATGAAAGGTTGAGTTCTTTTTCAGCATCTGGGTCATAGGCTTTAGTAGAGCTACAACATTTGGAATGAATCTCCTTAAGAAGTTGATTCTTCCAAGAAAAATCTACAGTCCTTTCTTGTGAGCTGGCAGGGGTAGTTCCATGATGGCTTTTATCCTCTCAGGATCAATGGTTGTCCCTTGCTTAGAAACAATGTGCTCTAGTAATCTGCCTTCATGGATAGCAAAAATACATTTCTTAGGATTCAATGAAACTCCAAACTCTCTACACCTCTCAAAGATCCATCTCAGATGAACCAGGTGATCATTAGTGTCTTTTGAAAAGATAGTTATATCATCTAAATAAACTAGAATGAACTTGTTCATTAAACTAGTAAATGCCATCTCCATGGCTTTCTGAAATGTAGCACCAGCATTAGACAACCCAAAAGGCATCTTCCTATATGTCATGGTGCCCCATTTGGTGGTGAATGCTATTTATATTGATCTTCCTCTTTAACCAGGACTTGGTTATAACTAGAAAAGCCATCTAACAAAGAAAATCTATCAGACCCTAAGACATACTGCAAAATCTATTCCATGGAGGGCAATGGGTGATGATCTTTGAATGAGGCTCTGTTAAGGTCTCTGAAGTCCACACATAGCCAGATTTCACCATTCTTCTTCCTAACTGGTACTAGATTGGAAACCCAAGAGGTGTGTTTAATGAGAAAAATAATATTGGCCTCAATCATTTTCCTCTACTCTATTTTCATCAAGACCTCTAACTTAGGATTGATAGGTATCTGCTTTTGTCTCACTAGTTTGGCATGGGGTTCTAGCTCAATGGTGTGCTAGGCTAAGTGGGGATCAAATCCTTTCAGATCATAGTATTCCCATGCAAAAAAATCACTAAACTCTTGACATAATGAAACAAAGGCTTTCTTTTATGGCTGAGTGCATACCTTTCCTAACTTAAGGAATTTATCCTTAAGAATCTCCATAGACTGGTAGTGTTCTTCCTTGATTGTCATATTGGCTTTGTCTCCTCTAAGCTGATCATTAGAGTTAAAAATGGATTCAAGGGTGACCAGTCCCTTGAGTAGCTTTTTACTTTTCAAATGTAGCATCTAGTCATTATATTGGTGAGCATGTTTGTTCTAGTTAACTTTAGAGAATTCAACCTCTTCTATCAAAAATTTAAAAATCTGCTCATCATTTTCAAAAACTTGCAAGCTCACCTAATTGTCTGGTATAGATGGCCTTACCAAAAATTTTACATGCTACGAGTTAGGACTTGTGATCTCTTTTGGAATATCATATTCTACTCCCATGGCAACTAGTTTGTTTTCCTGTTTGTTCTAATTTCTTGGGACAACAACTAGATTAAAAGCACAAAAAACTTCTCTTAAATCTCAAACCCTATGCTTATACATCTTAAGTGTATCATTCTTTGTGAGATTAGTGCCATGAATTTGATTGACCACTAACTCACTATCACCTATAACTTTTAGGCATTTGATTCCCTTTTGTCTAGCCCATTCTAAACCATGGATCAAGGCCTCATACTCTTATGTATTGTTAGTGCAGTTGAAAGAAAAGTGAACTACAGAGTAATACCTTTTCCCTTCTGGAGAAATTAGGATAGCTCCTCCTCCTGAACTGACTTTTCTTCTGGCACCATCAAAAAACAACTGCCACAAATCATCATTCTAACCTCTAGAAAGTTTATCCTCCTTCATCAAATCTGGAATCACAACACCTTCTTCATGAATGATATACATTCTAATACCAGAAATTTCCATGTTTCTAAAAGGGTTATCCTCCTCCAAATATTTTTCAGCCCGCTCATCTATGACAATATTAGGAATCTTTTCAATAATGGTTTCAGGTTCAGAATCACTTGGATCTTGCTCATGAAACATCAGATTGGCATTTATAGGGTTTGGGGTACAGGGTTCAGCATGGATTTTTGCAAAAGCTTCATACTTGATTCTAACTCTAGTCCCATACTTTGTTTTGAAGTATAGATGAGACCAATCATCTGAGAGATACCTCCCAACCTAGCAGTGAACTCTCTGCTTAGACAAATAGCAAAATGAGGAGGCAGATCTATGACATAGACATCCTGGGGAATGGAGAAATTGGGACATTCATGTAGAGTGAGGCTCAGGTCTTTAATGACTCCCATGGTGCTAACTGATGACCCATCCAATTGAACAACAAGCCTGTCTATTGGCTAGTAAGACAACCCTAGGAGATCTGCTAACTATTTAGAAATCATAGAACTACTTGCTCCTGAGTCTATCATACAATTATGAACTAAGAAGTCTCCAACAATAAGCGTTACATAGAAAGGAGGGGGTTTAACCTGTGGGGCAGAAATGGGCTGCGAGCACTAATACATTTGGGGTGAAATTGTTATGACAATTTGCAACGGCGGGCAAATGTTATGTCTTTTTGGCTTTTTTTTTTCAATTATCCCCCGACAGCATCGCAATTGCGATGTTAATAGGATATAAGGAAAAAAAAAGAAAAGAAAATGTTGGTCATTTCTATAATAGCACTGAGAGGGGTTTTTGTAGCCGTTGGACAAGGAGATCTCTGTGGCTAGACATCTTTGTGGTGAAAGGGATCTACTGGATTGTACATTCAGAATCCAAAAGGCCAAGAAAGGTATGATTTTAAACTTCACTTCCTCATTTTGTATCACCCTCTCTTCCCTTTATCATGCACTTAGGTACTTCAAGTGTCACTTTTGTATTGTGCAACCCGAGAATGACATCTTTATCTTTATTTACTTATGCTTCATTCTCTACTTTGATTACCTCCGTAATTGATGAAAGGTGCTCCCCTTAATACCACAAACACATAACAGAAATAGAGAAACAACAACAATATGCAAGAACAGAAAATTGGCTTCTTATTATCTCCACAAATGTGGAATTACAAACTTTCAGAATTACAATATGCAAACCCACATGGGCATTCCCTTACAATATTCTATAGGACAAAGCCTCGAATCAATACCCAAATCTACTACCCAGAACTATTCTGAACTGCCTAAGACAATAATACAGCCTTCCTTATATAGGCAATTTTCCACCGCCTGGGAAGGTTCCAGAATTTTAGCCAATAAGGCCGACCAAACTTAGAATTATTTTTTTATTTTACATTTCATTACATCATAGTCGGCTCAAAATAAATTTTGAAACCCGAACAGAAATTTTGAAGAAAAATCATTTTTCGCCATTCCAGGTGACCCAACTTCCGAAGACCATAAGTCATCACCAGTTGACCCGATTGACTATTGTAACCCCATTTCAGAAAGGGCGCAAGGAGCTCTACAACGCTTAAATCAAGCAAGCTTCATTCAGCCCAAAATTCGACCTCATCCGGGGCCTCTAAAGCCTTCAAACCTGAGTTCGAAGTTTCTGTACCCTGCTGCCAATACCGAAAATCTTCAATATCTTCCAATATACACTTGATCTGGCAATGAAACTTTACTGGCAGACTTATATGACCAAAATGAACCTCCAAGAAAGAAATCAGATCATTCTGAGCACATACAAAAATTACCAAAAATAGTAACTTTCCATAAGTAGCAGCTCTACACAAAATAGCCCTTATTGAATACAAAAATAGAAATATTTTTGGATGATGCAAGATTGCTCTTACACCCAGGATGCTCCTGCATCAGACACCCGGGGTAATTTGAGAAGTGACCCTGTCATGACTCAGGTGTGCAGAGGAAAACCAAGACGGCTAATCTCCTCCTTTGTCAGCCATGATGAATCTTCAACAGGTCATCCTTTCCACTTGACCAGATATTCTTCATATATCCTGTTCCTTGTGCTTCTCCCAATACGACTGTCCAGTATATCTTCGATCTCCTTAGTGTCTGAACTAGTTGCTAGAATACTCCATTGTGCTGCTGTGATCTCATCTTCAACACCTCCTTCATGATACTCTGTCAGGTCTGAAATGTTAAACACTGGTGAAATATTTAGCTCAGTAGGCAATTCTACCTCATATGTGTTTCCTGAATCATGTTTCTTCAGTACCCTACATGGTCCAAACTTCTTCATTTTCAGCTTGTTATATGTACCAACTGGAAACCACTCCTTCCGCAAATGAACCATGACTTCATCACCAACTTGAAATTCCTTATACCTCTTTTTCTCATCTGCCTTAGCCTTATACTGTGCGTTCATCTTGGTAATATGCTTCCTCACCTCCTCATGGATGTTCTTCAAGTGTTCTGCAAAATCCTCAGCTTCAGCACTACTTATTTCTCCTTTATCTATCTTCCTCAATTCAGATGCATTTCTTGGACTACTTCCATATACAATCTGGAATGGTGATTTACCAGTGCTCCTGTTGACAGAATTATTGTATGCAAATTCTGCCTGTGGTAAAATCAAATCCCATCTTGTTGGCTTATCTCCAACCAAACATCTCAGAAAATTTTCCAAACTCCTATTCACCACCTCTGTTTGTCCATCAGTCTGTAGATGATGTGATTAACTGAACTTCAAATCCGTCTTTAACTTCTTCCACAATGTACGCCAGAAATATCCATCAAACTTAGTGTCCCGATCTGAAACTATGGTCTTTGACAAACCATGAAGTCTCACTACTTCTCTGAAAAACAATTCTGCTACATGAACAACATCATTAGTCTTCTTGCAGGGAATGAAATGTACCATCTTTGAAAATCTGTCAACTACCACAAAAATTGAATCGCGTCCCCGCTGGGTCCTCGGTAAACCAAGAACAAAGGCCATACTGATATCCTCCCAAGGCTTCTCTAGTATAGGTAATGGCTGATACAACCCTATATTGTGCTTCACTCCTTTCGCCATCTGACATACTCTGCAACTCTGTACAAACTTCTTCACATCTTGCTGCAATTGTGGCCAATAATAATTCTCACCAACCAAAGCAAGGGTTTTATCACGACCAAAGTGTCCAGCCAATCCTCCACTATGCTTCTCTTTGATGAGATTCTCCCTCATAGAACTTCGTGGAATGCACAACTGACTCCCTCTGAATAGCATATCATCCTGGATGATGAAATCCAACCATTTCATCCTGTCTAGAGTAACAGGTTCTTTACAAGCTTTCCAAGCTTCACCAAAACAAGGATCCTCTGGATACAAATTTTTGAGCTCCTTGAACCCAACCACTTCAATCTCCATTTCTGTCAGCAGTAGTTGCCTTCTGCTAAGAGCATCTGCAACCCTATTAGACTTTCCACTCCTGTGTTTCAAAACAAATGTATAACTCTTCAAAAATTCAACCCATTTCAAATGCCTTTGATTCAACTTTCCTTGACTATTCAAATATTGCAAAGCTTGATGATCAGTATACAAAACAAACTCTTTAGGAAGCAAATAGTGTCTCCACTTCTTTAATGCTTGAACTATAGCATAAAATTCCTGATCATAAATAGAATATTTTCTCTTGGCATCATTCAACTTCTCACTGAAATAAACAATAGGTTTACCTTCTTGGCTCATAACAGCTCCTATTGCAGTACCACTAGCATCACAATCTACTTGAAGCACCTTATTAAAATCTGGAAGTGCTAAAACAGGTTGTTCTGTAACTTTTTGTTTCAACAATTGAAAACTCTTTTCTGCCCCATTAGTCCACTTAAACTCTTTTCTATCCCCTCTCATTGTTTCAGTCAAGGGTCCACAAATACTGCTAAAATTTTTGATAAACTTTCTGTAAAAGCTAGCTAGACCATGAAAAGATCTTACTTCAGTAGCATTCCTTGGAGTAGGCCATTCAAGGATAGCCTGTACCTTCTCTGGGTCCATTTTTAGACCTTCTCCTGAAACTGCAAACCCCAAATACACCAACTCTTTCTTCACAAAACTGCACTTCTTCAAATTAATCAATAATTTCTCTTCTCTCAGCTTCTCAAATACCATACGAATATGCATCATATGCTCCTCCAATGTCTTACTAAAGATCAGAATATCATCTAGGAAATTTCTTCCATCAACAAAAGTTATCCTTGCATTACCACATACCTTTTCTTCAGTCTCCTTCAATGGTTTTAGCTTATGTCGCACTCCATCCTTTGTCAGGGAATAGGTATTCGCACGGCCATCATGTACAGCACATCTGTCAAACTGTCATGGTCTACCCAACAACATATGACATGCATCCATAGATATGATATCACACAATACCTCATCTTGGTATCCGCCAATCTTGAACTTCACCAGGCATTGTTCATTGACCATGACCTTGTGGTCATCCTGTACCCAGGCAATCCGATATGGATGTGGGTGTTTCTGTCTCTTGAGCTTCAACTTTGTCACCATCTCTTCTGACACCAAATTGTTAGTGCTTCCACTATCGATAATCACATCACAACATTTACCTTCACACTTGCACCTGGTGCGAAACAAGCTCCTCCTTTGCTCAGGTTCATTCTCACCACTCAACAGGACTCTTCTGTTAATCAACGTTTCTCCTCTTTCAGCATCTTCAGAATTTGATGATCTGGCATCTTCATCTACATGTGCAATTCTGGCCCGGCCTTCATTTCTCTTGTCTATTCTATCTTGGCGCTGAGGACATTCAAATGCCCTATGACCTTCTTCTCCACAGTGAAAACATGTTCCACGGAAGCCACCTCTTCTAGATCCTTGTCCTCTTCCTTTTCCTCTTTCATCTCTATTATTCTGATCCTGGAAGCGATTGGAATTATTTCCTCGCTGATTCTGACTGCTACTAGCCTCATCCTTCTTTTTCGGATCTTCATTTCGGCCACCATATGACCGTCCACCAGATCGTCCACCGCGACCTCTTCCGTTTTGTCTGCTCTCAAACTTCTTGTTCAGCTTTTCCTCTACTTTTAGGGAAAACTGGTATGCCTCCTCAATACTGTTCATTCGAACCAGATTCAGCTCCTTCTGAATGCTTGGCCTTAACCCATTAAGGTATCGGGCAACTTTCTCCTTATCAGCTTCTGCATGGCCTGTTCTGATGATAAGTCGATAGAACTCCTCTGTATACTCCTGAACAGATCTTCCTGCTTGCTTCAAACTTTGCATTTTCTTTAGTAGATCAAGCTCATAATAAACAGGAATGAACTATCACTTCAATTTATCCACCATCCGATCCCATCTTGTGATTTTATCTTTCCCTCTTCTATTTCGCTCCAATTGAATTTCTTGCCACCAGATCTTCGCATGACCTTTCAGTCTGGCCTTCGCAAATTTCACCCTATCAGGATCCTCAACATCTTCATACTCAAAATATTCCTCACATTCATTGATCCAGTCGATCAATTCCTCTGGGTTAAGATTTCCAGAAAATGTAGGAACCTCAATCTTAGGTCTTTTCCCAATCTTGGAAATCGCCCGAAAAAATCTTTCTTCCTCATGGTTCACAATTTCAACTTCTCCTTCTTGATATTCTTCTTCGGCTTCATCCTCGCTTTCGTCTCTGACATTAAGATTCATTCCTCTGCGAATCTCTTCTTGCAATGCTCGCACTTGTCTCTGCAGCTCTCTAACCTCAGGTGTTACAACACCAACTCTTCCGCCACGTTCCCTTTGTGGAGGTATTTTCACGATGCGCGCTGAAACCCTAGCCACGGTCCTGGTGCAAACTGCCTCACAGTCGGCGATCTGTTTACACACTCAAGAACCTGGCTCTGATACCACTTGATGAAGGGTGCTCCCCTTAATACCACAAACACATAACAGAAATAGAGAAACAACAACAATATGCAAGAACAAAAAATTGGCTTCTTATTATCTCCACAAATGTGGAATTACAAACTTTCAGAATTACAATATGCAAAGCCACATGGGCATTCCCTTACAATATTCTGTAGGACAAAGCCTCGAATCAATACCCAGATCTACTACCCAGAACTATTCTGAACTTCCTAAGACAATAATACAGCCTTCCTTATATAGGCAATTTTCCACCGCCTGGGAAGGTTCCATAATTTTAGCCAATAAGGCCGACCAAATTTAGAATTATTTTTTTATTTTACATTTCATTACATCATAGTCGGCTCAAAATAAATTTTGAAACCCGAACAAAAATTTTGAAGAAAAATCATTTTCCGCCATTCCAGGTGACCCAACTTCCGAAGACCATAAGTCATCACCAGTTGACCCGATTGACTATTGTAACCCCATTTCGGAAAGGGCGCGAGGAGCTCTACAACAATTGAATCAAGCAAGCTTCATTCGGCCCAGAATTTGACCTCATCCGGGGCCTCTAAAGCCTTCAAAACTGAGTTTGAAGTTTCTGTACCCTGCTGCCAATACCGAAAATCTTCAATATCTTCCAATATACACTTGATCTGGCAATGAAACTTTACAGGCAGACTTATATGACCAAAATGAACCTCCAAGAAAGAAATCAGATCATTCTGAGCACATACAAAAATTACCAAAAATAGTAACTTTCCATAAGTAGTTGCTCTGCACAAAATAGCCCTTATTGAATACAAAAATAGAAATATTTTTGGGTGATGCAAGATTGCTCTTACACCCAGGATGCTCCTGCATCAGACACCCGGGGTAATTTGAGAAGTGACCCTGTCACGACTCAGGTGTGCAGAGGAAAACCAAGAAGGCTAATCTCCTCCTTTGTCAGCCATGATGAATCTTCAACAGGTCGTCCTTTCCACTTGATCAGATATTCTTCATATATCATGTTCCTTGTGCTTCTGCCAATACGACTGTCCAGTATATCTTCGATCTCCTTAGTGTCTGAACTAGTTGCTGGAATACTCCACTGTGCTGCTGTGATCTCATCTTCAACACCTCCTTCATGATACTCTGTCAGGTCTGAAATGTTAAACACTGGTGAAATATTTAGCTGAGTAGGCAATTCTACCTCATATGCGTTTCCTGAATCATGTTTCTTTAGTACCCTACATGGTCCAAACTTCTTCATTTTTAGCTTGTTATATGTACCAACTGGAAACCGCTCCTTCCGCAAATGAACCATGACTTCATCACCAACTTGAAATTCCTTATACCTCCTTTTCTCATCTGCCTTAGCCTTATACTGTGTGTTCATCTTGGTAATATGCTTCCTCACCTCCTCATGGATGTTCTTCAAGTGTTCTGCAAAATCCTCAGCTTCAGCACTACTTATTTCTCCTTTATCTATCTTCCTCAATTCAGATGCATTTCTTGGACTACTTCCATATACAATCTGGAATGGTGATTTACCAGTGCTCCTGTTGACAGAATTATTGTATGCAAATTCTGCCTGTGGTAAAATCAAATCCCATCCTGTGCGCTTATCTCCAACCAAACATCTCAGCAAATTTCCCAAACTCCTATTCACCACCTCTGTTTGTCCATCAGTCTGTGGATGATGTGATGAACTGAACTTCAAATCCGTCTTTAACTTCTTACACAATGTACGCCAGAAATATCCAACAAACTTAGTGTCCCGATCTGAAACTATGGTCTTTGGCAAACCATGAAGTCTCACTACTTCTCTGAAAAACAATTCTGCTACATGAACAACATCATTAGTCTTCTTGCAGGGAATGAAATGTGCCATCTTTGAAAATCTGTCAACTACCACAAAAATTGAATCGTGTCCCCGCTGTGTCCTCGGTAAACCAAGAACAAAGTCCATACTGATATCCTCCCAAGGCTTCTCTGGTATAGGTAATGGCTGATACAACCCTGTATTTTGCTTCACTCCTTTCGCCATCTGACATACTCTGCAACTCTGTACAAACTTCTTCACATCTTGCTGCAATTGTGGCCAATAATAATTCTCACCAACCAAAGCAAGGGTTTTATCACGACCAAAGTGTCCAGCCAATCCTCCACTATGCTTCTCCTTGATGAGATTCTCCCTCATAGAACTTCGTGGAATGCACAACTGACTCCCTCTGAATAACATATCATCCTGGATGATGAAATCCAACCATTTCGTCCTGTCTAGACTAACAGGTTCTTTACAAGCTTTCCAAGCTTCACCAAAATCAGGATCCTCTGGATATAAATTCTTGAGCTCCTTGAACCCAACCACTTCAATCTGCATTTCTGTCAGCAGTAGTTGCCTTCTGCTAAGAGCATCTGCAACCCTATTAGACTTTCCACTCTTGTGTTTCAAAACAAATGTATAACACTGCAAAAATTCAACCCATTTCAAATACCTTTGATTCAACTTTCCTTGACTATTCAAATATTGCAAAGCTTGATGATCAGTATACAAAACAAACTCCTTAGGAAGCAAATAGTGTCTCCACTTCTTTAATGCTTGAACTATAGCATAAAATTCCTGATCATAAACAGAATATTTTCTCTTGGCATCATTCAACTTCTCACTGAAATAAGCAATAGGTTTACCTTCTTGGCTCATAACAGCTCCTATTGCAGTACCACTAGCATCACAATCTACTTGAAGCACCTTATTAAAATTTGGAAGTACTAAAACACGTTGTTCTGTAACTTTTTGTTTCAACAATTGAAAACTCTTTTCTGCCCCATTAGTCCACTTAAACTCTTTTCTATCCCCTCTCATTGTTTCAATCAAGGGTCCACAAATACTACTAAAATTTCTGATAAACTTTCTGTAAAAGGTAGCTAGACCATGAAAAGATCTTACCTCAGTAGCATTCCTTGGAGTAGGCCATTCAAGGATAGCCCGTACCTTCTCTGGGTCCATTTTTAGACCTTCTCCTGAAACTGCAAACCCCAAATACACCAACTCTTTCTTCACAAAACTGCACTTCTTCAAATTAATCAACAATTTCTCTTCTCTCAGCTTCTCAAATACCATACGAATATGCATCATATGCTCCTCCAATGTCTTACTAAAATCAGAATATCATCTAGGAAATTTCTTCCATCAACAAAAGTTATCCTTGCATTACCACATACCTTTTCTTCAGTCTCCTTCAATGGTTTTAGCTTATGTCGCACTCCATCCTTTGTCAGGGAATAGGTATTCGCACGGCCATCATGTACAGCACATCTTTCAAACTGCCATGGTCTACCCAACAACATATGACATGCATCCATAGATATGATATCACACAATACCTCATGTTGGTATCCGCCAATCTTGAACTTCACCAGGCATTGTTCATTGACCATGACCTTGTGGTCATCCTGTACCCAGGCAATCCGATATGGATGTGGGTGTTTCTGTCTCTTGAGCTTCAACTTTGTCACCATCTCTTCTGACACCAAATTGTCAGTGCTTCCACTATCGATAATCACATCACAATATTTACCTTCACACTTGCACCTAGTGTGAAACAAGCTCCTCCTTCGCTCAGGTTCATTCTCACCACTCAACAGGACTCTTCTGTTAATCAACGTTTCTCCTCTTTCAGCATCTTCAGAATTTGATGATCTGGCATCTTCATCTACATGTGCAATTCTAGCCCGGCTTTCATTTCTCTTATCTGTTCTGCCTTGGCGCTGAGGACATTCAAATGCCCTATGACCTTCTTCTCCACAGTGAAAACATGTTCCACGGAAGCCACCTCTTCCAGATCCTTGTCCTCTTCCTCTTCCTTTTTGATCTCTATTATTCTGATCCTGGAAGCGATTGGAATTATTTTCTCGCTGATTCTGACTGCTACTAGCCTCATCCTTCTTTTTCGGATCTTCATTTCGGCCACCATATGACCGTCCACCAGATCGTCCACCGCGACCTCTTCCGTTTTGTCTGCTCTCAAACTTCTTGTTCAGCTTTTCCTCTACTTTTAGGGCAAAATGGTATGCCTCCTCAATACTGTTCATTCGAACCAGATTCAGCTCCTCCTGAATGCTTGGCCTTAACCCATTAAGGTATCGGGCAACTTTCTCCTTATCAGCTTCTGCATGGCCTGTTCTGATGAGAAGTCGATAGAACTCCTCTGTATACTCCTGAACAGATCTTCCTGCTTGCTTCAAACTTTGCATTTTCTTTAGTAGATCAAGCTCATAATCAACAGGAATGAACTGTCGCTTCAATTTATCCACCATCCGATCCCATCTTCTGATTTTATCTTTCCCTCTTCTATTTCTCTCCAATTGAATTTCTTGCCACCAGATCTTCGCATGACCTTTCAGTCTGGCCTTCGCAAATTTGACCCTATCAGGATCCTCAACATCTTCATACTCAAAATATTCCTCACATTCATTGATCCAGTCGATCAATTCCTCTGGGTTAAGATTTCCAGAAAATGTAGGAACCTCAATCTTAGGTCTTTTTCCAATCTTGGAAATCGCCCGAAAAAGTCTTTCTTCCTCATGGTTCACAATTTCAACTTCTCCTTCTTGATATTCTTCTTCGGCTTCATCCTCGCTTTCGTCTCTGACATTAAGATTCATTCCTCTGCGAATCTCTTCTTGCAATGCTCGCACTTGTCTCTGCAGCTCTCTAACCTCAGGTGTTACAACACCAACTCTTCCGCCAGGTTCCCTTCGTGGAGGCATTTTCGTGATGCACGCTGAAACCCTAGCCACGGTCCTGGTGCAAACTGCCTCACAATCGGCGATCTGTTTACACACTCAAGAACCTGGCTCTGATACCACTTGATGAAGGGTGCTCCCCTTAATACCACAAACACATAACAGAAATAGAGAAACAACAACAATATGCAAGAACAGAAAATCGGCTTCTTATTATCTCCACAAATGTGGAATTACAAACTTTCAGAATTACAATATGCAAAGCCACATGGGCATTCCCTTACAATATTCTGTAGGACAAAGCCTCGAATCAATACCCAGATCTACTACCCAGAACTATTCTGAACTTCCTAAGACAATAATAGAGACTTCCTTATATAGGCAATTTTCCACCGCCTGGGAAGGTTCCAGAATTTTAGCCAATAAGGCCGACCAAACTTAGAATTATTTTTTTATTTTACATTTCATTACATCATAGTCGGCTCAAAATAAATTTTGAAACCCGAACAGAAATTTTGAAGAAAAATCATTTTCCGCCATTCCAGGTGACCCAACTTCCGAAGACCATAAGTCATCACCAGTTGACCCGATTGACTATTGTAACCCCATTTCGGAAAGGGCGCGAGGAGCTCTACAATGCCTGAATCAAGGAAGCTTCATTCAGTCCAAAATTCGACCTCATCCGGGGCATCTAAAGCTTTCAAAATTGAGATCGAAGTTTCTGTACCCTGCTGCCAATACCGAAAATCTTCAATATCTTCCAATATACACTTGATCTGGCAATGAAACTTTACTGGCAGACTTATATGACCAAAATGAACCTCCAAGAAAGAAATCAGATCATTCTGAGCACATACAAAAATTACCAAAAATAGTAACTTTCCATAAGTAGCAGCTCTGCACAAAATAGCCCTTACTGAATACAAAAATAGAAATATTTTTGGGTGATGCAAGATTGCTCTTACACCCAGGATGCTCCTGCATCAGACACCCGGGGTAATTTGAGAAGTGACCCTGTCACGACTCAGGTGTGCAGAGGAAAACCAAGACGGCTAATCTCCTCCTTTGTCAGCCATGATAAATCTTCAACAGGTCATCCTTTCCACTTGACCAGATATTCTTCATATATCCTGTTCCTTGTGCTTCTGCCAATACGACTGTCCAGTATATCTTCGATCTCCTTAGTGTCTGAACTAGTTGCTGGAATACTCCACTGTGCTACTGTGATCTCATCTTCAACACCTCCTTCATGATACTCTGTCAGGTCTGAAATGTTAAACACTGGTGAAATATTTAGCTCAGTAGGCAATTCTACCTCATATGCGTTTCCTGAATCATGTTTCTTCAGTACCTTACATGGTCCAAACTTCTTCATTTTCAGCTTGTTATATGTACCAACTAGAAACCGCTCCTTCCGTAAATGAACCATGACTTCATCACCAACTTGAAATTCCTTATACCTCCTTTTCTCATCTGCCTTAGCCTTATACTTTGCGTTCATCTTGGTAATATGCTTCCTCACCTCCTCATGGATGTTCTTCAAGTGTTCTACAAAATCTTCAGCTTCAGCACTACTTATTTCTCCTTTATCTATCTTCCTCAATTCAGATGCATTTCTTGGACTACTTCCATATACAATCTGGAATGGTGATTTACCAGTGCTCCTGTTGACAGAATTATTGTATGCAAATTCTGTCTGTGGTAAAATAAAATCCCAACCTGTTGGCTTATCTCCAACCAAACATCTCAGAAAATTTCCCAAACTCCTATTCACCACCTTTGTTTGTCCATCAGTCTGTAGATGATGTGATGAACTGAACTTCAAATCCGTCTTTAACTTCTTCCACAATGTACGCCAGAAATATCCAACAAACTTAGTGTCCCGATCTGAAACTATGGTCTTTGGCAAACCATGAAGTCTCACTACTTCTCTGAAAAACAATTCTGCTACATGAACAGCATCATTAGTCTTCTTGCAGGGAATGAAATGTGCCATCTTTGAAAATCTGTCAACTACCACAAAAATTGAATCGTGTCCCCGCTGTGTCCTTGGTAAACCAAGAACAAAGTCCATACTGATATCCTCCCAAGGCTTCTCTGGTATAGGTAATGGCTGATACAACCCTGTATTCTGCTTCACTCCTTTCGCCATCTGACATACTCTGCAACTCTGTACAAACTTCTTCACATCTTGCTGCAATTGTGGCCAATAATAATTTTCACCAACCAAAGCAAGGGTTTTATCACGACCAAAGTGTCCAGCCAATCCTCCACTATTCTTCTCCTTGATGAGATTCTCCCTCATAGAACTTCGTGGAATGCACAACTGACTCCCTCTGAATAGCATATCATCCTGGATGATGAAATCCAACCATTTCATCCTGTCTAGACTAACAGGTTCTTTACAAGCTTTCCAAGCTTCACCAAAATCAGGATCCTCTGGATATAAATTCTTGAGCTCCTTGAACCCAACCACTTCAATTTGCATTTCTATCAGTAGTAGTTGCCTTCTGCTAAGAGCATCTGCAACCCTATTAGACTTTCCACTCTTGTGTTTCAAAACAAATGTATAACTCTGCAAAAAGTCAACCCATTTCAAATGCCTTTGATTCAACTTTCTTTGACTATTCAAATATTGCAAAGCTTGATGATCAGTATACAAAACAAACTCCTTAGGAAGCAAATAGTGTCTCCACTTCTTTAATGCTTGAACTATAGCATAAAATTCCTGATCATAAACAGAATATTTTCTTTTGGCATCATTCAACTTCTCACTGAAATAAGCAATAGGTTTATCTTCTTGGCTCATAACAGCTCCTATTGCAGTACCACTAGCATCACAATCTACTTGAAGCACCTTATTAAAATTTGGAAGTGCTAAAACAGGTTGTTCTGTAACTTTTTGTTTCAACAATTGAAAACTATTTTCTGCCCCATTAGTCCACTTAAACTCTTTTCTATCCCCTCTCATTGTTTCAGTCAAGGGTCCACAAATACTACTAAAATTTCTGATAAACTTTCTGTAAAAGGTAGCTAGACCATGAAAAGATCTTACCTCAGTAGCATTCCTTGGAGTAGGCCATTCAAGGATAGCCCGTACCTTCTCTGGGTCCATTTTTAGACCTTCTCCTGAAACTGCAAACCCCAAATACACCAACTCTTTCTTCACAAAACTGCACTTCTTCAAATTAATCAACAATTTCTCTTCTCTCAGCTTCTCAAATACCATACGAATATGCATCATATGCTCCTCCAATGTCTTACTAAAGATCAGAATATCATCTAGGAAATTTCTTCTATCAACAAAAGTTATCCTTGCATTACCACATACCTTTTCTTCAGTCTCCTTTAATGGTTTTAGCTTATGTCGCACTCCATCCTTTGTCAGGGAATAGGTATTCGCACAGCCATCATGTACAGCACATCTGTCAAACTGCCATGGTCTACCCAACAACATATGACATGCATCCATAGATATGATATCACACAATACCTCATCTTGGTATCCGCCAATCTTGAACTTCACCAGGCATTGTTCATTGACCATGACCTTGTGGTCATCCTGTACCCAGGCAATCCGATATGGATGTGGGTGTTTCTATCTCTTGAGCTTCAACTTTGTCACCATCTCTTCTGACACCAAATTGTCAGTGCTTCCACTATCGATAATCACATCACAACATTTACCTTCACACTTGCACCTGGTGCGAAACAAGCTCCTCCTTTGCTCAGGTTCATTCTCACCACTCAACAGGACTCTTCTGTTAATCAACGTTTCTCCTCTTTCAGCATCTTCAGAATTTGATGATCTGGCATCTTCATCTACATGTGCAATTCTGGCCCAGCCTTCATTTCTCCTGTCTGTTCTGCCTTGGTGCTGAGGACATTCAAATGCCCTATGACCTTCTTCTCCACAGTGAAAACATGTTCCACGGAAGCCACCTCTTCCAGATCCTTGTCCTCTTCCTCTTCCTCTTTGATATCTATTATTCTGATCCTGGAAGCGATTGGAATTATTTCCTCGCTGATTCTGACTGCTACTAGCCTCATCTTTCTTTTTCGGATCTTCATTTCGGCCACCATATGACCGTCCACCAGATCGTCCACCGCGACCTCTTCCGTTTTGTCTGCTCTCAAACTTCTTGTTCAGCTTTTCCTCTATTTTTAGGGCAAACTGGTATGCCTCCTCAATACTGTTCATTCGAACCAGATTCAGCTCCTCCTGAATGCTTGGCCTTAACCCATTAAGGTATCGGGCAACTTTCTCCTTATCAGCTTCTGCATGGCCTGTTCTGATGAGAAGTCGATAGAACTCCTCTGTATACTCCTGAACAGATCTTCCTGCTTGCTTCAAACTTTGCATTTTTTTTAGTAGATCAAGCTCATAATCAATAGGAATGAACTGTCGCTTCAATTTATCCACCATCCGATCCCATCTTGTGATTTTATCTTTCCCTCTTCTATTTCGCTCCAATTGAATTTCTTGCCACCAGATCTTCGCATGACCTTTCAGTCTGGCCTTCACAAATTTGACCCTATCAGGATCCTCAACATCTTCATACTCAAAATATTCCTCACATTCATTGATCCAGTCGATCAATTCTTCTGGATTAAGATTTCCAGAAAATGTAGGAACCTCAATCTTAGGTCTTTTCCCAATCTTGGAAATCGCCCGAAAAAGTCTTTCTTCCTCATGGTTCACAATTTCAACTTCTCCTTCTTGATATTCTTCTTCGGCTTCATCCTCGCTTTCGTCTCTGACATTAAGATTCATTCCTCTGCGAATCTCTTCTTGCAATGCTCGCACTTGTCTCTGCAGCTCTCTAACCTCAAGTGTTACAACACCAACTCTTCCGCCATATTCCCTTTGTGAAGGCATTTTCGCGATGCGCGCTGAAACCCTAGCCACGGTCCTGGTGCAAACTGCCTCACAGTCGGCGATCTGTTTACACACTCAAGAACCTGGCTCTGATACCACTTGATGAAGGGTGCTCCCCTTAATACCACAAACACATAACAGAAATAGAGAAACAACAACAATATGCAAGAACAGAAAATTGGCTTCTTATTATCTCCACAAATGTGGAATTACAAACTTTCAGAATTACAATATGCAAACCCACATGGGCATTCCCTTACAATATTCTGTAGGACAAAGCCTCGAATCAATACCCAGATCTACTACCCAGAACTATTCTGAACTGCCTAAGACAATAATAGAGCCTTCCTTATATAGGCAATTTTCCACCGCCTGGGAAGGTTCCAGAATTTTAGCCAATAAGGCCGACCAAACTTAGAATTATTTTTTTATTTTACATTTCATTACATCATAGTCGGCTCAAAATAAATTTTGAAACCCGAACAGAAATTTTGAAGAAAAATCATTTTCCGCCATTCCAGGTGACCCAACTTCCGAAGACCATAAGTCATCACCAGTTGACCCGATTGACTATTGTAACCCCATTTCGGAAAGGGCGCGAGGAGCTCTACAACGCTTAAATCAAGCAAGCTTCATTCAGCCCAAAATTTGACCTCATCTGGGGCCTCTAAAGCCTTCAAAATTGAGTTCGAAGTTTCTGTACCCTGCTGCCAATACCGAAAATCTTCAATATCTTCCAATATACACTTGATCTGGCAATGAAACTTTACTGGCAGACTTATATGACCAAAATGAACCTCCAAGAAAGAAATCAGATCATTCTGAGCACATACAAAAATTACCAAAAATAGTAACTTTCCATAAGTAGCAGCTCTGCACAAAATAGCCCTTATTGAATACAAAAATAAAAATATTTTTGGGTGATGCAAGATTGCTCTTACACCCAGGATGCTCCTGCATCAGTAATACATGTGGTCCGTGCTTAGTTGGGAGCCAGTTTGAATCTACTGCTATAGACTGTGGCTCACGGCATTCATGCTACTGTTGAAACTATTCCATATGTGCAGAGGCGCTATTGAGTCCATTTATTATGTCATGCCCTAGCTCATGGTTGCATGAAGTGACGAACTAAGCCAACTCATGGCCAAGCACCAAGGTTGGTGAGCTGTGTGTTTTGACTGCATAGCCCATGAGCTAAGGATACATCATTGCCATGTTGAAACTCAGCATTCAAATTTGTGTCCTTGTTGATTTCTTGAAATTGAACTTTCAAAACCAAAATGGTTAAGTGGATGTGAAAAGTTTAGGGTTAAGAAATGGGAAAAGTTAAGATTTTGGAAAGATTCTTAGAAAAAGTTGGGATTTGGGAATTATTCTCACCAAAAGTTCATGATTGGGAGTTGAGACTCACAAAAAGTTAAGGTTTGAGAATTTTTTTTTGCAAAAAAATAATGTTTCCAATATATTTTTGCGAATAAAATGGAAATGCCTTAGAATTTTTAAATTTTGACATTTCAAAAATCTAGGCAATAAGAATGCATAGGTGGCTCACTATTGGGATGACTCATTGTTAGGTGGCTCATTGTTGAAGGGGCTCACTGCCCAAAATGCAAAAGCCAACTATTATATCTGAGAAGCAGCTTACTATTGGAGTGTAAAATACAAATTTGAATGAGTTACAATTGCATCTGCATATGCGTGAAATATAGTTCATGCTAAAGTACAAATTTATTCTATACAATTACTAAATTGTAGATATATCAGTTCACTATACACGTCAATATATCACTATCATATATCATATATCATAAATCACATCAATATCATTGTCATCTATTATGTGTTGATGCCACTTTCTATATATACACTAGACCTATATTCCACAAGTCAACTTGAAATGGAGATGGAATCGTGTGAGCACATTACCCCAAAAGTTAGAGATGTCAACAATCTTAAAAAGGATATCTCACGCTATACCAAATAGGACTAGACCAAAAACTTTATTACACCATTATATAGACCAAAACTTGTACCTATAACAACACTGTCAAACCAGAGGATAGGTTGGAGATAAGAGTGTCAGACCAAACAATGACATCAATGACAAATATCAATAGCATAGGCATCATCTTGGCTTCTATTGAAATTGAGGGCCTGAGTGCTGGAAACTTGGTATACTATGGTAACTTTTACATTCATGTCTTGGAGCTTGCGATCCTTTCATTGTTTGATATTTTATGACGGGTCCACTATGTTTGATGGTTTAAACTTGATATTATTTCACTGTTATATATTCCTCTATCTACACTTCATTCATTCATTTCTCCACTATTGAATTTATGAGAGCTCAAGAGCATCCTTGTTGAATAGATGTTTTGATGAATATGTGTTGATATTTTGAGCTAGGGCATCATCTCTGATTTCACTGCTTAATGGATTTCTTCCCATTTTCTCTGTATTCGGGCATACTGAGATAGCATCTATCCTATAACACTTTCATGTGGCCTTATGCTTGCTGATTATGTATCTCTGCCTTCAAGGCCCGTGAGCTAGGGATATCAACCTAGAATTCTGGTAGCCCATGATCATTGGTCTCGCGGATGATACCTAAAGAAGTAGATGATATCATCTTTCTACAACTCATAGTTAATATGTTTCTAGATTTTTGATTAGATTGTGTATTAAGTTAACCTATTTATGGCAATCTTTAAAAAAGCCACTGTGACTTTTCATAGACGGTGACTGACAATGATAACATGATTTAGACTATAAGTATACTAACTTCTCATGTATTATGAATATATATGAAATTAAGTGTGACTTTCATACATATTGCAGTCTATATTAATATTACTATTAAATTCTACTTAAGAATATTATCAGACTTCATAAATAACAATTTTGATCTGATCTCACTCATGGTGATGTTACTAGATGCTTTTGATTCCTTCCCTTTATATCTCTCAATGTGAGAAAGAGGTCACACCTCTTCATCATGTATGCCCTTTGGCAAGAGACACACCATTTCACTATTAGCACCCTTGAAAGAATGCAGCTCTTCATTATTTATGCCCTTTGAAAGGGACACAACCTTTCACAATCAGATCTGCACTTCTTATTTATCTTAGAAATGCACTTTTTATTTCCAAATTATTCCCCATTCAAATTAGTAAAAATATAAAATTAGTAAAAATATGTACATGTGTTATTGGATGGTCTATAAACATGTATAAATAGTCATGTTTGTCAATAGTTTTATTCATCAAAGATATATTCTATAGTGCTTAGTCAATAAGACTATTTATATCTATGTCTATTGGCTATCCAATAGAACCTCTAGGTGTTTTTAGTACATTATAACAATGTCATAGAAATAGTAATTCAAGAGATTTTGATGGATATATTAAAAAAAATGTATCATAATTTATCACTATGGTTAATTACTTGCAAATACGAGAAAATGGTTACAATAAGTCTTGACAATTAAAATTTTAATATTAAACAATATTTTTCATAGTAACATTATAGTTTTTTATTAAAGTAGTAAATAACATATTTCGATAATACTTAAAAAAATCTTTTCAGTAGATAAAACATCAGCAAGGACACACAAAAAAGACAAAAAACATAGAGCATAGATAGAAATAAAAGCTTTAAAATAAGCACATATTAACTCTATTGAGGGTACTACTAGCTTCCAATTCAACTTGGAAGAAGTTTTTTTAAAGTTCCTAATGGTCTTGACATTGTTTATCACCACACTTATCATTTTTCTTTATGGTACCTCTAGTTCTTGTGTTAAGACCAACATCCCCCTTAGTAGTCATCATAGAACCAAAACCAATTGTGACATGTATGCAAAATGTGGAAATATAGACGAGGCACATGAACTCTTTGAACAAATTCATCTAAGAAATGTGGTATCATGGAATGCCATGATTGCATGATATGTACAAAATGGATTTTTTGAAAAGGCTTTAGAAACTTTCAAGAAAATACTATTGCTAATGATTTATTGCTGCTCTATTTTGGTATTTGATGATTGTCCATGCTTAAACATTTAATGTCATTATGGTTATATGAATGGATTCTTTGCCTTAGAACACTATCATCTTCAAAATCCTATATGAAATCTATATGACCATTTCATTTCTATGGACGGCATAAAGGTGTCTTACAACAAAGTTTCTAAATTGATGGAGTATGTTGGACCATGTTACAATTACAAAAGTTGGATGCGTATTGTTCAATATTAAAAAATTATGCGTAGGTATGCACTCTCGGCAAATTATATACAATAGCAAGACAATAATCAAAGTAAAAGTGTGGCTATATACATTGATGGAAGGCCAAAAGCAATAGGGAATATTGCGGGTTTTATAAATAGTACACGACCTGGGTCAACTATAAAGCAACCCAATTGCATATTTGAGGCACGCGAGGGAAATCGTGTATTCATCTGTGTGATAAAATCAATACGTGCAGGGGAAGAGCTGCTTATTGATTACAATTTGAACCACATAGATACAAATGAGGCTACTATCATGGGGGTGGTACATACTATTAAACCAACTTCTAATCAATGACTCCAACATACCATTTAGTTATTAAATTTTTGGCTAACATTTTTATACTTGATCTTTGACACAGGGGCACAATATGGAGCAACCGCCTAGAGGGGATGGTGATGATATTCCCAGCTTATCTACACATGAGCAGGTAAAACTCATTGTAATTGTGCAAACTAGATAGAATCAAAATGTTTTTTTTTTAGTGTTGTTTTATTCATTATTTTGGAGTAATTTTGATAATACTAATACTATTGTTGTCATAGAGGGCCGGTGGTTGGAGAGAGGGAAAGCAACTTGCAGTCCCTCAGGAGTCCCCCCTTGAGGAGGACCCTTTTTTTATTGATTTAGCAGAGACTGATGACCCGATCGGTTCCATTAAAAAGCTGCTAAAGAAAATTGGAAAAGAACTTTTACATTTACCATCCATACAGCCTCAGAGTCAGGAAATAAAAGAGAGGGGAGCTAACTTGTTGTGCACTTCTAAAAACTTAAAAGTAAGTATTAATGAAATTTTTAATTATAACAAGAGTTCAATAATGGTTTTTATGTTATGCTCTTTTATGGCATTAATTAAAATATGGATGCGTTGTCTTTACAGAGTTATTTGTGTAATTTTGAAATTCATTCCCATGATGAGGGTACTGCAGGTACTAGAAAAGCACGGGACACACAAGCTCGGCTCTAGTGGTTTTTTGAAACTTCAAGCACGAGTTGTAAGTATTAGTAAATGAAAAATTGTATCAAATTTTTTATATATTGCAAGGAATTTTTTTTCAATGAAACAATGCAAGTAAAATTCATGATACCAAGAAAAAATGTCATTGTCACTACACTATACACAGTGCATTTGTCTGCATCAAGATCCACATTGTCTGAAATAAACCTAATTTCTCTACAGGTCTTGCTGACAATCTAATCATAATCCACAAATGTATACCAAGGCAGTGTGACTACAACATCTCGCAGATTACCTCTCTGTTATGTTTTGATGGACTGTCAAACTCTATTCCAAAACCCCCATTTTGCACAGGCTGGAATTAAGGATATTGGGGGAGGTTTTGGAATTTGGCTTCATGCCTTCCAAATGCATTTGATCATAGTTTATATACATCTTTTCTCACAATTTGTGTGCTTAATCTTCAATCTTTGTGTCCCAAGAGGCAACTCTTCAATGAGGCATTCTTGGTAAAGAGCGTACGTGTCAGTAATTATAACTTCTACATACACTGTAGATACATGGAGTTATACAAATCAATAATTTTCCTATATGGTAATTCCTGTCAACAATTGAAAAATAATTTACTACAGATTACACGTGTAATATTATTGCTAGCCTTTCTTAGATAGATAGACAGTGATTTGGTTGTTTTATATATATATATATATATATATATATATATATATATATATATATAAAGTTTGGAAATACAAAAAGTATAATAGAGAGGCTCTATTGTTAGCCAGATATACCATGTTCTTAATGTTAAGATATTTAAATATGTCTAGTGAGTTACAATATGTCTCTTATGCATTTAATTTTAGTACAATTCATAATTACAATTTTTAAGCATGTGAAGTGAATTACCATATGTTAATTATAATTTACATTTGATTGCGATAATTTTTTGCAAATTTAAAGAATGTGTGGCAAATGGTAGGTTATATTTGACCATTGTAAATCCCATATTCTAGATCCCCATCATCACATGAAAATCATGCATCTACTTTATCCATCAATGTCTACTTCCTTTTCTTGTTGACTGGATGTATTTCATCTTTTTCATTTTTTTTTGCCTTGCTTTCTTGTTTCTGGTAGTGGTTTGTCTGCTTTTGAATCTGATTTTATGGTTTATCCTATCTTTGTTCTCTTGATTGAGTTCGAATCCAAGCCCAACATCTTGTAGTTCTTCAACATAGGGACTGATATGTTCAAGTCTTTGAGGGATACCAATGGGATGTGAGAGAGAGAGGGGGATAGGGGCAGATGCTTTTCTTCTTGATAATGTCCTCATTTGTTCAAGAAGAAAAGCATTTTCATGGTTCAACACCAATACATTCAAGTAGCAATTACACAAGGGATAGTCACTGTGAGATGTCCTCATTTGTGACAAGGATAGTCACAAATGAGGACAGTCACTGTAAAGACAACATGATAATGTACAATTACTATAAGGACAATTTCATTTTCATTCTCACCTAGTGCTGTTATTTGAAATAGAGAGATGTCCTCATTTGTGACAACAAAGAGGATACCTTTGAGGGAAATTAAGGGATTCTAACATTGCCCTCAAAGGTATCCTCTTTGTTGTCACAAGTGAGGATATCTCTCTATTTCAAATAACTATCCTTACAATGATTGTACATTATCATGTTGTCACAAGTGAGTGCACAGCTACTACCTCTTGTTCAAAAAGCTTCTAAAAAAATGAAACTGCATTTGCATATGCATGACTATAAAATCATATGGAAAGGTACAGGATTGCATATCTTGGTGATGTATGAATCTTAGAAGTAGTTGATGCTCCAAGATTGCATCACTTGGCTGATTGCTTAATCTTCCCATAGAAGGGCCATAGGCCTCATCCCGATGAAGCTTCTGGCAATTATCTTGATGGGGATATCTACTTTGTTTCTTGGGACTCTAGGCTTATGCCAGAAAGTGGTAAGAGTTGGGATATCTACTTTATTTCTTAACACTGATATATATATTTTGACTGCCATGTATCTAATGTTTTCAGTGATTCCTACTTTTTATTCTAGTCTCTCCCCCGAATTTTGATGTTTCTTGAATCCTCAGTTATATACAGTGCTTCTATATATTCCCTCTATCTTTTGTGTCCATGTAGGATGGTTTCCGGCTTTTGTTTGAGTGTTGACATTCTCTTTATGAATCCCCTATCGTAAAGTATACACAGGAGGTGAAGGTTTATAAACTCCAATTGTTACTCACTATCAAAGTATACTGTTCTATTTGATGTATTGATAGCCTATGAGGAATTGAGTTATTGCTGGTGCCTCTTGATTGTTGCAAGTATTTCTTTCTATTTGAGTATGTTGATCTAGATACCCCCTATCCCATAGATGACTATAAGTTTCACTGGACGATTGGAATGTTGCTACAGAAACACAAAAAATGTCCCCAACTATAGAAAAGTAAAATTTCTATAGTGTATTTACATCTATATTGATAATCTTATCATTGTTATTGAGTAACATAAAATGGTTATTGAGTAACATAAGGTTGTGGAGGCTTCTATTGGAGAGCACAGGAAGCTTCATGTTGTTACAAAGCTCCTTGCTATGGTGATATCTTTGCTTTGAGAATCCTTCTAGGGTTGTCAAAAGCCCATTGATTACTGTATTGCCATTCAGCTAGCAACCATTCGGGTTGGATAAACCCCTTTTTCCAATATGCAGAGGTGATGGCATGGACTTCTACAGTTCATAGGTGGGAAGGGTAATATTAGCAATGTACCCTCCTATTTTTGTTATAGTCTGTTAACTTTGTGTTAGCAATAATGGTACCAATGATACCAAAAGCTTACTTTAACTATAATATATTTACAATGTAACACAGTCATTTATGTTATAATTAAATTTATATATAATTTTCTATATCTAATTCCTATTTTTATGTTGATATTTATTTTCTTAGATTTTCATAGTTTTTTAGTACAGACAGACCTAAACTCAACTTGGTTTTGCTGGATCCTCAAATCCACCCTTGAACCAAACCAAACCAGGATCTAAACCAAAACTAGCAACTTGGCTTTAAAGTCAACTATTGAAAAAGTATCTAAGCTTTTCTGTAGAACAAGACAAATAGGCTATAGCGATTAATGAAATGAAGATGAATGTTCTGAATAACTATATTTTTTACATAAAGCTAATTAAAGATGCATAAACATGCCTTTTTTTCAAGGAGAGAATTGTTCATGAAAATTGGGAATGATCAATTATTTTTTACTTAGTGGATGTTTATATTCCTTTAATTTTTATGGACTTGAAGTTGAAGTTGTGTTGCACCAGTTTGTGCAGATGTATACCATCTTGATTTTAAAATCTATTTCTAAAAGCTTTAGCCTATTTGCAGGTGCAGACTCTTCATTCCTTGGACCATCCTAATGTTCTAAAGTTTTATGCATGGTGAGTTAGTGATGATAGGTTGTGTTTCTTATTTCTAGTCCTTTTGTAGTCTAGTAATTTCTCCTACTTTTCATTCCTATACTATTTCATATGTGACAGCTCTACCATGTTGTAAGTCATTAGTGAGTTTTGTAATGGATTGAGATGTTCTTTTCCACATTAATTAAAGTGAAGGAAATACAGATTGTTCATATAGAAAAGGAAAGATTTTGAAACTTAATTTGAGCATAAGTGTAACATGGTGCACAAATATACTCTATATTTGCATCTGATAGGTTTACCTTTTTAGGTATGAGACTTCTGCACATCTGTGGCTTGTGCTTGAGTACTGTGTTGGGGGGGGATCTTCTAACATTATTACGACAGGTAATTTTTTTTGGATCCTATTACTTAGTAATCAATTCTTTCTTAACAAAGAAAATCATGTACAAAATTATTACAGGTAAGAATTTTCTGTAAATCTTATTTGTTAATAACCAACCCTTTCTTAACATACAAAATTATGTTTTTGTGTTAAGACTAGGGCAGTTTGATATTAAATTGTTTCCAAAAAATTGAAAATTGAATATGTTTTAGTCTTAATGCCTCCTGCTTTTGGTCAACTGAGGTTCATATAAGGCATATAAACATTTTAGATAATATACTTATAGTATGTTTGAAGTGTTCTGCTCTCTCTCTCTCTCTCTCTCTCTCTCTCTCATGTGGAAGCTGCAAGAGTCTCATTTGAAATTCATATAAGTTTTAGTTTCAATGTGTATGTTGCTATAAGCATACACTACCATGTGATGATTGATGTATCTTTAAAGAAGAACAGGGTGATTGCGACGGGGGTAATTTGTACCCAGAATAGGGTAATTTGTCCCAGAAATTTTTTTTAATTTTATTTTGTATTCGTTGCAATTGCGACGCACACACAGTGAATTGTGACGGGGTCGCTGTATAGGTGACGCCCACTCCTGTCACAATCGTGACGGTTGTTGCATGATCGCATGCATCTTCCCAAGTGCATGCGACCATGCAACAAGCTATCACAGTTGTGCTGGTGTTCATCGCAATTGTGACAGTTGTCACATGATCGCATGCGGCTTCCCAAGTGCATGCGACCATGCGACAAGCCATCGTAGTTGAAGTCGTAATTGTGATGGCAAAGGAAAGACATCATATTTTGCAACTAAAAAATAGTGACGTCTATGACTATCGCAATTGCAACACATGGTTGTCACAATTGTGACACATAGCCATCACAAATCGATGCCAAATTTATTAGTGGAGCTGGCTTTTCTAGTTTGCTGCTTCTTTTGAGGTGTTTCAGCCACTAGGACCCTAGGTTGTTCTGAAACAACTTCTTGGTTTGATGAAATCTTAGCCAACTCACTAAGTATTAGCTCCTTTTGTCTAGGGATCACCAGGGTGTCCATTAAAGGCACATTGATAGAGGTCTTCTTCATCTACTCCGCAATGTTAAAAGATCCCAAATTTACTTTAGACTATCCTTTTGGTGCAACAATCTCTATTTGTGTGGACACCAACTGTGTAGTTGCCTTGACTGGTTCTTTAGCCTCTTTTGGCTAGTTTAGGATTGGAGCTTGAATTGCTTTGGGTTGTGGATTCATAACAGGAGCCTGTTGACTAGTAGAGGCCATTTGTTCAACTCTAAAGCCTTCTTCTTAGACCTTGTGTTGGCTGTAACTGGGATATAGTTTGGGTTATCATTTTGTGAAAAAGTCACCCCACAAAAATCTTCTTTCTAGAAATTCACCAGTGCCACCTCAGGTGTCTGCAACTCATTTGGGGTAGCAACTGGACCTTGTTGAAATTTTGGCTCTTGAACCATCTCCTACAGCATCATCACATTGTTCTGCACCATGAGGGCCTGAGCATAGCCATTAGGACACATCCCTTGGATGTATTGCTGATTGCATGGGCAGCCCCATTGATATTCTTGCACCATGTTATTATGAGCTACAAGAACCAGCTTTCTAGAAGCACTAGGAGTGTTAGGATTATAAGGTTGGCTGGTTTTTTGGTTATAATTTCTTGCTTGGCCTTGCTGGCCTTGTTGGTATTGAGGCCTATTCTACTGGTAATGATTTTGATAGGGCTACTGATAAGGCTATTGATAGGGTTGTTGGTAAGGTTGGGACTGGTACTTCTTTAGACTAACCAACTCATTAGTAATAGTTTGCAAGGATTTTTTGATCTCGTTCAGCTCTTGGGATTGATTCACAACTAGGCTAGCAACTTGTTGAGAAGGAGCTAGGAGAGGTGGAATAGATGCCGAGGCTGGAATTACTTTAGGAATAGGATGAAGCTCAGGAAAAATAGGCATTGGGGGCCTTGGGGCTATTTTTCCTACTTGGATTAGGCTATTTTTAGCTCTTATGGCAAGATCATATGCTGTTGGTAAATTAATTCCTCCCATGAATTGGATCATAATAGAAATATCACTATTAAGGGCTCTTAGATAGTATAGAAACGCATGTTGGCTTGAAGGTCTGACTGTGGCTGGTATTCTATTCCATGTCCTTTGAAATCTGAAATTGAAATCCATCATGTATTCTTGGGGTGACATTTTAATAGTAGTCAAATGCTCAACTAATGAGAGGTGATTTGATTTATCTTCAAATTGATTGGTCAAGGCTTGACCTAGCCCATCCCAATCAGCTATAGAACCAACTACTAAGCCTCTAAACCATTGCAATGCTTTGCCTTTGAGGGAAGCTACCAACAACCTCACAGCCACATTATCCTAGGTTATATTATGAAGGGCACAAAGGGATGCTACATCTCTTATATGCTCAATAGTTGAGGTCTGATCCTCTCCTGTAAAAAGAGGCAAACTTTTAAGGGCTAATATAGGTATGTCATCATGCTGCTGCAAATTCAAGGGGCTACCTTGATTAAAAGCCACAAAAGGATGTTGTCTAGCCATTGGAGGATTAAGGGGAGCTTGAATTGCTAGTGTTGCTTGCACTGGCTGAATTCGGGGAGTGGTTGCAGGGATGCGAGAAGGATTAGGAGTAGGATTTGTAGATTTTGATGCACTAGTTTGGGCTGCTTTAGACCTATTTTTGATAGATGGAAGCTCCGTATACACAAAAGGGTTCCTACTTTGCCTGGTTGGGATCCCGCTCATAAGCTTGTATACTGATATGCATAAAACACCATTAGAGTCACCAGGTATGATTCAAAACATTGTCACTGTTCATACCACACAATAAATTGCATAAATTTTCCTTAGAAATCTGACTCACTGAGTTTAGAGTCCCACCAAGCATGCCAAAACTGTTGTCACTAGGGATTGCACCCAATTTTCCAAGTGTTGAACCCAACAATCCCATCAAACATGGGACTACTCTCAGGCTATGGGTAACCTATTAGAGAGTAGACCTCCGAATTAGGGGCCGACTTCCCCTTGAATCACCTAAAACTGAACTAAACTTTGAAGGAAAAGGGAGAGAGAGCACATGAAATTGAAACTAAAACCAAGGTGATTCACCAAACATTGATAGATCCACAAACTGAAAACAAACTCACAATTTGATTCAGAACATAACCTAAGCATCACAACTCCTCCGTAATCTGATTTTTCCCTTAGAAATAACCAGGTGCTAGTTGCAAATGAGAAGGGAAAATGGTTTCCACAAACCCAAATACATTCGAATGCACACAGATTGAGACTTGAAGAAATAACAGTGTTTTTGAACATTAAAATGAACAAAATATCAAGTAAAGGACTAATTTTTTATCACAATACATGACATCAAATCCACCAAAATAACTCACAAAGCTATAGGAATAAGAAGGACAATTGCTATAAACTAAATTGAAGGGAGCCAAAGAATAGCTTGCTTCTCCAGAGCTACAAACATTCACCTCCAAGAAAGAGGGAAAGAAGAACTAAACCTCAATCACACAAGTGGGAGGTATAAAAGAAAACCAAAATAATCTGCATGAAACTCCCCATCTCCTAAAAATGGAAATCACCCACAAATAGGCCCATGAATGCCTCCTTAACTCGGATGCCCAATTCCTAAGTTTTTAGGGGTGGCGGAAAAACTGGGATGCCTAAAAATAGATGGTCAAAGGAATGACCCAATCCACTAAGTCATGAATCATAATAAGACTCTAACAATGGCTTATAAAATGCCATTTGTTAGAATTTACAATAACATTCTTGCAATGAATTTACATTAAAACTCCTGCCCCTATACCAAATAAATGTGGATTTAATATACCTTAAAAATAGTTCTCAACCCAACATTTAGAAAAGGGGAAAACATATTTTTAAAAGCATTTACATTTTAATAAATCCATCTATGCTAAAAACATAGATTTAAATCTTAAGTCAAACAAATGACTCTCAACCCAATTAAGGGGAAAGCACATTTGATGACCCACATTGATTAAACCAAATCCATTAATATATAGCATTTAACCTATGATTAAAAACCCAACCTAATGACCATCAAAACCCCATCATGCTTAAAAATTGGATATATAACAAAAATAAAAATGGCTAATAAATCCTCAAGCCCACAAAAGGGGAGAATCAATTAAAATGGCCATTTTATCAAAACCCCTCTCGCAGAAGAAACCCTCAACATTTAGACTTTCCCACTTGACAATTGGCAAGTTTCCAATTCTAGTGGCAGTTCACTGATCCTAGATTTGTGAACAGTTATTCAACTCTTGGCATTATGCTATCGAGGTAGGCGTTGGTGTTTGCTTGAATGTCATGCCATTGCTATACATTTTCATGCTTTTTTATCATACTCTGCTATTGTTTTTGAGGGCACGAGCTCTGGCATTTGTGCCTATGGTATCGTGCACTTGATTCATTGTAAACCTCTGTATATTGAGGGCATTACACTTTAGTGGTTTCTCTATATTTTTCATTTGGCTATATCATTCCTTTCTTTATGTATTCAAGGTCATTGTTCTAAATGTTATATGCTTCTCTACATTTGTGTTTACTTTCTCTGAATGAGGGCACACCACTGATGGAAATGTATTCACTGATTTCATGTTGGGTGTGGCCCTAGGGCATCAATGTTTGTGACTCATTGCTACACACCCAATGTTCTATCATTGCAACCTATGTCTTCATCCTTACTTTTTAGTCTTTAAGGCCCGTGAGATAAGGCACTATGTGTATGTGTTATCACCATTGATGCTTGTTGTTGTTTATACAACACCATACTTATTGATGATCAATCCAATGGCATGTACCTATTTCTCATTTGAATTTGGATCAGGTATCATGTTTAATGCCTACTGCTATATAACCCATGAGCTAGGAACTTACCCGTTGTGATGTTTTGAGAGGCAAAGATGCTGCTCCCATTGAAATCTCATGGCATCCTTCCCTCAGTCTGTGTCACTATTTTGAACTCATTCCCCTATGAAGATACCACTTCACTGTTTATTTCTCATGACCTTGGGACATCATAAACATGTCGTTGCATGCTATGGCATCATATGATTTTTGTTTGAATTCATGGCATCATTTTTCTTTTTTTATTTAAATAGATACCCTGCTTATTTGGAAAATGAGGGCATCACTAGTAATGAGACACCAAACCTTTACCCGTGCCCATGCCATTTGCCATTGGTACACTATTTTCATGGCATGCAATGCCTTCACCATGCCAGTTTGTGAAGACTTGGTTGTGGTTGCCAATATTTGTTTCATTAAAATGATAAAATCCCATGAGGTATCTACCCTTGTATTGACATGCTCATTGTTATTTTCCCTTTTGCTTGAATTCACCTATAAAAAAAAAGCTGATTATTTAATGTTTGATCATGTACAACCCATGCCACAATGATCCCCATTGGATTTTTTATGCTGCATGTTATACTTTTGTAAATGTTTGAAGCATTGCACCATTTTAAGGCTTTGGGTGCCATGTTATAATGCTTCACTGTCTCGGCCCATGGCTTCCTCATTTTTTGATTCCCACTATCCATTGTTAGGTGGCATTATTTTGTTTATAGCTATTAGATGCCTGCAATGTCTCAATGCAATCCCACAAAATTGATTTGTAGTTTGTTGTTGGGATGGCACATGCTTCTATTTAAATCAATTTCTCAGAGCTTACTATAGTTTATTGATAAAGGCCCATGAGCTAAGCCAGTTAAGGCACCAATCTGTGTATCACCATTGCTAGATGATCTCATGTTGTATTTGATGATTGTCATTTGATATTCACTATATAATATTTAGAACATTAAATCCTCCTACTACATTTAAAGTTAACATGTTTTTCTTTTAGAAGTACCACCTCATCACCTGCTGCTATATGAACTCCATGGTGCCCATTTTCATGCCCATTTGTTGACTATATAGTTTGATGACATGATTTGATCATGTGCTTCCCATTCTTAAGTATAGCCTCATTATGGTTCGAAGGACTCCTCATGTCATAATATTTACATTTGAATTTAGATTTGAAACAAACCTTATGCTATAATGTACCTTCCCTAGAATGTAGATTGTGTACACTATTCTCTATCATGCTGATGATGTATACCCCTTTGAATCTACCAGTGCTTCAACCATCCTTCACTTGATATGGATTTATGGTTCTTGGGTGTCCCACTAATACTGAATGTTTCCCTATTCATCATGCGCGTTCTTGGCCTGTAATGTAGCCACTGCCAAGGAAATGAGGTTTTCCTGGCATCAACTGCATCATAAGTCAAGTTCATTCATCTGCACATGGAACAAACACATTAGTGAAAAAAATGGTATCTCTTTTATTTCTAGAGGCTTTTATGCACATGCCCTGAGCACAACTCGTGTCAGAGGTGTATGGCTGAGTGCATGTATGCATGATTATAGATAGATACTGTGATACCAGGCATTGTTTAGATCCGTTGGATCTAACCCACCTATCTTCTCTTATTTACAGGCTTAGGATCATAGGAGCATACTAGGAACACAGTGGAGATAGACTCATCACCAGGAAATGTCTAGTACCCCTGTATTTCATTCTACATTACTTTATGTATATTTTCACTCATTTATACAATTTTGGCAATGGCTATGCTCACGACATGTGTGAGCTCAAATAGATATTCTTTTCAGTTCTTTCCCTCTTGTATATCATGCTTAAAATTGATATATGCACATGTAATCTTAGATGTAGTTCATTTCCTTTCCCTTTCATGTACTTTGCAAATAAAATGAACACAAATATTAAGCAAGATCACCTAATAACACAAACTAGGGTAGTTGTAGCTTCATCTAGTAATTAGGTCTGCAAAAGAGTGAAAATAATGGCAACATATCCTTCTAAGCTACCCAAATTAGGATTCATCCGAACAAGAGAAGAATTGTCCATTAAGGCAACATGTGGGTTCAAATCCTCTAATCCTACATGTGACTCATTAACTACCTCAGGTTGAGAACTATAAGTATGGATGACATCAACATCCATGTCAACTGTGGAAGAGTCAGAGAGAGAGTCCCATTCATACTCATGTGAATCTATTTCTGAATCTCGACTAGGATGTTTACACCATGAAGGTTTGGGACATCTTGATGTGGAAGCTCTAATATCATCAAGGGTAACATCTCTCTCCATGAAACAAACAATATTCTTTCATTGACATTCTCTAATGGGATCTTCTACATTTGATTCATCTTGTTCTATGTTTGCAACTGTCGCATGAGCAATTGGATTATCCAAATCTCCCCAAAGGAGATTGGTGGAAGGGACCCAATCTTCACACACATCTTTCCGATTTGTGAAATTAGGTATGTATTTTGGTTCATCTTCACTATCTGACTCATCAAGGATAGGAGATGTGTTCTTGTTATGATTCACAAATCCCAGGCCAACCGTTTTCTTAGACCTGTGTCCAAAAAGAGCATGATCAAGAGGTTCAGCTCTAGCATCCAACCTGTGACTAAGAGGGCCATGTCTAGGATAACCCATCTACTTGACAAAAGTATACCCTCTTCCATAAGCCTTAGGGGAGGGAGAGAAGTTCTCATTGTGCATGTATTTCTCTTCTTTATAAATCCAGTCTTTAATAGCCACCTCTTCTTTTTGATCTTTAATAGGTACTGAGGACTCTAAAAATGTACCAAATAAAGTCATAGTTGAAGAGGAAGGTCTCACTTCCTATGAAGGCTTGCCATAAGACCTAGGTGAAACTGGAAGTTTTGTGAAAGAGTTAAGTTGATACCCCCCTACACCAAGGTCTACCGACTTGAACTTGTCTTTGCATTCTATTAAGACTACATTGAAATCTCCTACTTCTCTATTGAGGGGAACATGAGTACTTGTTGAAATTGAGTTAATCAATAATGTGCTATCCCCAAGTATACAAATTTCTACTCCATTGTAGGGGAATTTAATACACTGATGGTATGTAGATGACACTACTTTCATATCATGAATCCATGGTCTACCAAGTAAGATATTGTGTGCCAGAGGACCTGCATCAACAATTTAAAATAAAATATCCTTCTTGATAGGGCCAATCCTAACAAGAAGGATGGCCAACCCTTTGAAACTTCTTTCCACCTCATCATAGGCTTTGATAGTGATTTTCTTTCTAGTATCTATGACTTGTTCCAAATAACCCAATATCTTCAAAAGACTCAAGGAATAAATATTGAGCCCAGCACCCCCATCTATCAACACATGCCTGACATGGGTTTTCTGGATCATGACTTCAATATGAAGGGTGAGATTATGCAGGTGGCTCAAAGATTTATCATCATCTTCTGAAAAGGTAAGGTAATGAGGGCTAGCAATATGGTTAACCATGTTTTGGAATTGATCAACATCTAGGTTGTTAGGGACACTTGTTGTGCACAAGGCATCCTCAAGGACTTGCTTATGCCTTGGGGACAACTCTAAGAACTCAAAGATCAAAATTTGAGCTGGGGTTCTTTGCAACTGATCAAAAATATTATAACTCATTTTGGGATTAACTTCTGGTTTTGAGGTGACATTCTTGGATGCCACTTGCTTTGGTTTATTGGATTGACTTGAATTGGGTCCTCTAATGACAATGGGACCTTGACTTCGTGTGACAACATTAAGAGCTTGTGATGACATTCTAGAGTTAGGACCCCTTAGCACCACAACAGGTTCTTTATCAAAGATAGGAGGAGAGTCCATGTCTAGATCATAACCATAGGGATCTTTATTTCTCATCATGTTGACACTTTCTTCCACAACTTCAAGCATGTTGACAACATTCTCCATAGCTATGTAAGTGTAATTGATCTCAGCCTTGCCATTCTTAGGTTTAGAGGTTTCCCCCTTCTCATACTTGGGAAAAGGTTCTTTGAAAGCCTTATGATCAGCATTAGTGTTCAAGCCATCTATCTAAAGCTTTCCATTCTCAATGAGATCTTGGATGATATGCTTAAGTTTCCAATAGTTCTCAATGTTATGTCCAATACCATTATGAAATTTGCATAAGGCTTTCTCATCCCACCAATATGGCTTTACATCAGGTATATGATGCTTTGCCAGATCTTGAGGATGTGCAAGGTTGTTGGCAATGAGTGTTTAGAAGACATCCTCATATGAATTACCAAGCTTTGCAAACTGACGCCTCTCTTTCTTGGGCTTATCTTGATATCTTGGCTTGTATTCTTGTTGGTTAGATGAATTGAGCTTCATAGCTTGAACAACACTAGATAAGTGAAGAACAGCTTGATCGTTGGATTGAGAAGAGTCCACAACTCCATCATTGACTACTTGTTTGTTCCTATTCCAGTGTGAGTTCTTTCCTTTATCCTTATTGGAGTAGTTGTTATTTTGACCATTGTTGTTGTCCTTGTTGTTGGCCAAAATTCCTTGTTCTTTCAAAACATCCTAAATCCTACATGCGGTTTCAACCATGGTGTCAAAGGAATCAAAGACTATTTTCCTAACTTCATATCGCATCTCAGGAACCAAGTTGCTAATAAGGATGTCAATCTTCTCATCTTCATGAATGGTCCTAGAGTAGTGAGAGCATTTCCATCTCCACCTTTGCAAGAAAGTGACAAATGATTCCCCTTGATGTTTCTTTAAGTTGCATAAGTCCAACATGGTAATAGATCTTGAAAGATTGTATGCAAATTGTTGGACAAATCTATGGACAAGCTCTTTGAAAGTCTTGACGGGGGGAGTTATGTTGGTGAACCATTCCATCGATTGACCCTTAAGACTCCTTGGGAACAATCTCATGAGGTATGAGTCATCTTGATGGAACTCAAAAATCATAATATAAAACTAATGCACATGATCATGTGGATCTCCATTACCATCATACTTGTCATATTGGGGGATCTCAACTTTTCTAGGAAAATCTTTCATACTCACACTCTTGTCAAAAGGATTGGGACAAATTGAGTCAAGATTGAATGAGCTCTTGGGTGCCAACATCTTTTCCATCATACTCTAAATTTTTTTGATCTTTTCATCCTGAGATGGACCTTGCTTCTTGATCTTTTTGTCCACATCAAAGTTGTAAGGGACTTTAGCACCTTTGTTGATTAAACTCTCTAGGAACTTGTCTTTTGTTTTTCTCCAAATATCTCTCCACATACTATTGGAAGAGTGGTTCTTGTTGTATCTTCATGAAATCTTGGGAGCTAAGGTCAAGGCTTGAGCTACTTCCCCCATATTGTGAACCATGGTGAGTATGTTGAAGGTTGTCTTGAGTTCCTAGGAGGTGTTTGTCTCCTATAATGATCATATTGTGGAGCCCTTCTTCCTCTAGTGCTAGGAGATCATGAAGGTGATCTTGAATACCTTCTACTTTGTGGAGTCTTAGGAGGATTGGATGGAGGAGAGTTGTTTCCACCACCAACACACGTGTTGTTGTATTGATCATTGATTTGTTGAGCCAATAGTTGATCTTTCTATTCTTGTGCGGCTCTCCTTTCTATTTCCAATAAGGCTTGTCTTTCTGACTCTAGGAGTCTAAATTTCTCTTCCTTTGTAGCTTGTTCATCTAAGAAGGCTTTCTTTTCATGCTCAATTCTCTTGAGTCTTTCACTTGTGTATCTTGAAGTTGTTTGGAGCAATGAACTTGGTCTTGAATGTTTGAACAAGTCATTAGTGTATGCAACATTCACATGAGTATCATAAGGTCCATTGTCTTGACTATCATGTTGTGATTGTTCTTCTTGAGACAGTTGTCTCTTATCTCTCTCAGCCCTTTGATGTGCATCCAAATATCTAGTAGAAATAAGAGATGAGACTAGTTGATTTTCATGAGATGAACTACCAAACAGAATGTTATCTCTATGTCTTTCCAATATACTGTCAAGACTTTTATCCCTTTCTTCCCTCTCCCTTTGAGTCATTGTGTAACTCATATCCATATCTGAATGAGAAGGTGCTAAGGATGTGCTCAAATTGCTAAGATTACTCTTGGGATCAAACCGAGCTTCTAAGGTATTCCTAGGGGATTGATCAAAGATAGGCTCTTTTCCCTTACGTTTTTGGTGAGTTTGAACCAAGGGTAATTGGTCAAAGACCACTTGAGGTCATTTTCCTTGACTTACTTGATATCTTATTGTAACCAACATGAAAGAAAAGATTTTAGGTGATAAGATGACCCTAAGAGACATTGGTACCAAACTAGGATAGTAAAATCATTCAATTGTCCGAAAGAGGGATGATAAGATAGAATTTTTGCAAAAGGTATAAACCAACACTGCCACAGAGGTGTCCAATCAATAGATAAGTATCCTAACACATATGGATAAGGAGGATTATTTATCCAAATTATATTTGATTGAATTTGATTTTAGATGGAATTGAATTGGACAAGAGATTACTGAAACTCTCCAAGCGTGTTATCAAAGAATCTAAAGGTTTACTTTCTCAACAAGGATGATTTCTAAATAACTAACTCCAAGAAAGGTCACTTGTGAAATCAAATAATAATGATCCAAGAGGTCAAGACACAAGAACCCAAGGTGAAAATAGGCTTCCAACTGCGAGGTAAGTGACTTACTATGATCTGGATCGACCAAGGAAAACTGAAAATGATAGGAATTAGCTCATTGTTTGACAAACTGCATGATAGTTTCACACAAGGGAATGGAGGCCCGCATGAGGAAATGCTAGGGATCATGTGAGAAAATGAAATCTCATGCAAGAAAATTCTAGGCTCACGTGAGAATTTTCACAGAGCCAGGTGACAAAATAGGATCAGGCCGCTTGACAGCAAGTTTGTAAAATTAGGAACTCAATTTTTTGTTCATTTTAAAAGATCAACTAGATGCATCAACAAATTTTAATCATCAATCAAGCATGCAAGACAGCAATCAAGGAGTTCAAGAAAACAATGTCTTCAAACAATGAGCAAGGGACAAAGCAACCTTGCACATGAATAAGAATAGTGACTTAGTATGCTACTCCTTAAAGATTCTACTTGTGTATGTTCTCAAAATGTTTTTCCAATCACACACATAGTCCTAGAAAATAAAAATCTAGTTGCACTATGGTTCTTAGTAATGGTTTGACTTTGCAACTTTTTCAATCTCAAGAGGGTGAACTCCAATCCAGGTGCACCAGGGTTTTGACACATTCTAAGAATTTAATCAATCGGAGATGCTGAGGAGATTTGATAGCCCAACAAGAAACTACACCCGTGGAGATTTCTTCCACAAAGACATTTGTATAGGGGTTGTTGCTACCATGGAGAAAATGGCTATTACCACTTGAGGCTCCGTCCACATGGTTTACCCAATAGAGGGAGTGTCCACTATGGCTAACCCTCTCTAAAAATGAGACTCACAAAAAGGGCCACATGGGGACTTGGTTTAGATTCAAGGATTTGAGTTTCTGGTACTACCCAAAAAGGGAGTAGAGCATAATCCTCTAGCCTCTTCACTTCACCCAAACATAGCAAGCAAGTTCATTGACATGCTAAGATTGAAACCACCTCACCAAGGTTCATGAAACAACAATGTCTACCAAGCTCTCTAAGTGGGACCAAGAGAGAATTTACCGATCAATGTTGAGGACTAAACCAAGTAAGACCGTGAGATTGTAACAATATCCTCCCTACCTACAAGGGGTTCTATCGTCAAGAAGAGCTTCACAAGAAACCCACTCTCTCAAGAATGCCACAAATAGTGTTCATAGGGCCTAATTACTATGTGAAACACATATGCAAGAAAATGAATCTATGTTCTTTTTAGAGCTCAAAATTGAAGTGTGATCTATGAAAATAATAAACACTCAAGTTAGACACATGAGAGATTCATTTTATGCCCAAAATCCAAATGTAATAGAGATTATAGAAACTCACCTTAGGTCCAAAGATCTACAATCCAATGCTATGCTTCCTCGGCAATTAGAATCAAGGAAACAATCACAACAAGCATTAAATGTTAGAAAATAGAAAGCAAAACTAGAAAATTTGGAAATTTAGGTCTCTGCTGTGAAAAGTCTGCACGAGACAGTACACAGGCCCACATGAGAAAGTACATAGGCTTGCATGAGAAAGTACATAGGCTCACATGAGAAAGTACACATGCTCACATGAGAAAGTACATAGGCTTGCATGAGAAAGTACATAGGCTCGTGCAAGAAAACACCTTTATCATGCACAGGGATGCTAATACCAACAAAACTTCATGTGATACAACATGAAACTTTTCACGAGGATCCATAACAAAGACACATGAAAGTACGGATAGCGCACGAAAATCATCAAAAAAACAAAATAAAATAAAATGAGGTAAGAAATGAAATTTTATGCCCCATAGTGGGTGCCAAAAAAATGTGTGCTAAAATGGTGTCACACTTCTATGAGTCATTATATCCAAGATTGCTCAAGAATGAGGTCTCAAATGATGACTCATAGCTCTCTATTCATGGAGTGCAAGGGTTTATAATGGAGGCCCTCAAATTAGACCTAGTTTGTGCCCATGCAAGTACACCATAAAATGAGAGATTCAAAGAGGAAATACAAGGATGCTAGTCTCCATGATCATCAAGTATGCATGCAAATGAAAATGAAAGCTATTCTATATGATAACAATGCATGAAAGAAAACTAATCTATGAAAGGAAATGCTTATGCAAGATTATTGTATGAAAGGAAATATGAATCTAATCTAATATGCAAGTGCATTATTAATCTAAATGGATTTCCATGGGGCATGAGAGAAGAAGACAAGAAAAGAGAAGTTGCAATATCCAAGCTCAATTGCTCAAGAATCTTCTCCAAAGTTGCTCTCCAAACTTGCAGCATAACAATACAAAAATCTTCTATCTTCTGAAATGAGAAGGAGAGGGCTCCTTATAAAAGAAATAGGATGGTCAAGATTAAGAGGCAAAAAGAAATGAGCAATGGTGGATATTAAATCTTGGTTGATCCATGTACTCAAGATTCTTTAAGAGGCAAAAAAGATGAAAAAGGCCCACCACTTAAAAGTATGTGCATTCAAAGTGGAGAGAAAAAGGGATTTTTATTTATTTTATTTCCTTTTTCAACACAAAGAGAGATTTTAAGTGGGGATTTTATTAAAAGAGGAATTTTATTTTAATAAGATGATTTTATTTAATTAAAAGGGAATTTTTTCTTTTAAATTAAATGAGTCTTAGGATAAAATGATCAAACCTTAGCCAATATTAAAATATTTAAATTAATTACGATTTGATCAAGGAAATTGATTTGAATTGAAAATATTGCAAAGCATTGATTTAGGAAATTGATAAAATGATGAATGGGGGCCCAAAGTCTAGGTGACCATTTTAGGGTGCATATAGTACCCACAACTGTGCACTAAAATATTGTATCTCTATTAGGAGATCTAGCCCTGTTAGGAGCTGATTATTACGTAGTACATTTCTTTGCTAGAGGATTACAAAACCATGTTAGGGGTATACAAAGCACCTGGTTAAAGGTGGTGAGTAAATAACTCTTACAATAAAAAACTATTACAAAGAGTTCTCCAAAATGTGAACAATACAAGAACTTATCTTGCTTAGATAGTTTGAGTTATAGCTTTGTCTCTTACTGATCTCGCATCTAATCTCTACTCTTGGATTCACAACCTTGCTTCATCATCATAATCACAATACATACCACTTTCATAATATCACTCTATACTTATACAAAAACTACCATTCAGTTGGCTTCAAAAATATCATACAAAACATAATAATTAATTATGTAAAGGGTAAGTATGAAGTCAAAAATCATATATTACCCAAGTGTCTACACTATACTCCATTTACCTAACTTAGCACATTATCATATCCACTAACCTTACCTTAATCTTCACAACTGCTCATATGCCCTGTTATACTGAATCTCTATCTTTGCATACCTTCAGATCACTGAATCTCATAGATCGAATCACCAAAACTCACACGCTCTTAATTGAAGCATATAAATATCCAAAAATACCTTCTACTAACTTCACAGGCCATAATACCTCATATATTTCCATCACTAACCAAAACTATAACATTGTACCCTATTACCCTGATTCTGGACTTAGTCATTTTCATGACTGTGACTCCAGTACTAAACCTCTCATCATGCGATCACTCCAGGATAAGTTTTTCCATGAATGATAACCCTTAAGTGATTCCTAGTGCTCCACAATGCCACTTTCCAACAATCTCTCCCTTTGGCATTGATGGCAACACTTAGAAAAATGACTAAGAGTCAAAATACAACTCTCTTCTTTTCATTTTCTCTTTTCTACTTTTTTTTTTTGTTTTATACATATTTTTCTTCTTCTTACTATTTTTCTTCTCTTCCTTTTACCATTTACATTTTTCCTCTTTCTCTTCCTCTCCCTTTGACATCAATGGAAAAGGTTCATTCCAAAAAAAATTCAAAAAATTAAGCACAAAAATATTTAGTGCTTACTCACCAGTTTAAAGACATCTTGGAAGAAGTTTTCCAAGGTCTTTACTTCCTTAGCCCATGACTTTATCAGTAGCTCACTGACATGGATCAATCCATTCAGTGCATATGATGTAGTCTCTGCTACCTTAAGCTTAGTAGGTGTAGACAAGGTCATTGATCCTGCAACCTTTTCCATCTCTGAAAGATGAGTCTCAAGCATTGAGAGATTAGGGGTCAATAGGCTTCTTAGAAAGCCAAATCTGTCTACTACTCTCCCTTTCTCTATTTCCAGTACAGTGATCTTGTCTAAAAGCCTTGATGTCTCTTTATCTATTTCTCCTATAGTTAGTGAAGATGATTCACAACTATCCATTAGACTGTCAAGAGTATCCCTATCCTTGGCTATAATCTCCCCAATGTTATTTACATGCCTGCAAGGATTTATGAAGTTGTAAATTCTCCTACCTTATGCTACACAACTCTTGGCCTTAAGAGTAGTGGGCTTGAGAATTTTTAAGTCCCATGAAATGGACTGATAGACTTCTCTCAACTTCTTCTCCAAGAAGGTCTTCTCTACCTTATCTTCTATAGTCTTTAGAATTGAGTCAAAGTGACTATCAAAGCTATCCAATACTATACCAAGATTTTTAGCTTCATCCTTTTCTTGAAAGATAATCGGTGAGGGAAGTAGCTTGTTTACTATTTCAACAACCCTAGCCATTACCTTTATTCTTTTTTCCCCTTTTTGTACTGATCTTTCTTTAGCCTTGGTGAAGTCCATGAAGGATAGCCTCATAATCTTATCCTCATCCATACTATCTACATCAGAACTTGTTGGTTTGGCCATACTTGCCAACAATAAAGAGGTGTCCAATTTAACCTCAACCATTTTTTATGTTCTAGCCTCTTCTTCCTTCTTTTCTTCCTATTGTATTTCCTTCTCCTGTACTTTCTCCTTTTTTTTCTCTTCCTCTATATGTTCTTGTTCTCCAACTTCCATTGCACTATCTAAATTATCCATTAATAGATCACTTACATCATGCGAAGTATCAAGGGTCACAGGCACACCAGAGATAAATAAATCTAGTTGCATGTTGTCTTGTACACTTTCATCCACTGCTTTGGAATTTTCTCCCAAACTCAAAGATGTAGGCTTGTAAACCTTGGGAGGTGATGTCTTCTTTAGCATATCACTCATTAGGATATGATCTAATGCCTTCTGAATGTCCTCAATCACCTCATCATATTTCCTAGCCATTATTTTTACTAGTCTAGCCTTTGTCCTCAGCAAGGGTTTCAATGCATTTATAATCCTCTCCCTTTCTTGTATTGAGACAATAGGTAACATGTCCTCAATAGATTTATTCATTATGTTTTCATCTTCTGATTGTGCCAACTGCTTCTTGATTTCTAGTTTTTTGTATAGTTCTTTAGGGATACTCCCTTCAATTTCTAGCAACTTTTTCTTAAAAACTAAGAGATACTAAATGATAGTATCTTCAATGAGTGACTGATTCTTAGAATTGTATCTCTCATAATACCTATCCACTATTTTCAAGTTTCCATCTTTGATCACTCTTTTTTGTACTGACTTAAGGTTAGGTTTCCACAAGGTTTGTGGATCCCTTGGTGCTACTTTTTCTTCTTCCTCTCCACTTCTACTTCTTTCTCCTTAGTATTGTCCTACTTACTAGATCTTATTGATCTTCTAGGAATGATTGTAGGCACAAATTCTTGTACTTCCTCCTCTTGTGAAGCTAATAAGTCAATAATATCAATAGTAGGAGTTACTATCTTGTCTTCTTTTGAAGGAACAAAAGTATCAATAGCCATGCTTGAAGATGCTTCCATCTTATTTGTCATGTCTATCAACTACTTTTTAGTGATTCCTACTTTAGTAGTGATAACCTCCAAATTTTACTGATTTTCCTTTTCCTTGTTACTTTTTCTTGTTCTTCTCTAACTTTTTCATATTTCTCTTTGTATGTTCCCCATCTTTCTTGTGTAGGGTCTATTTTTGTTGCTAGTATATGCTCTACCTGCATGGTTAGAACCTCAGCACTTACTTCATATCCCATGGGGTAACACCATTTCATCCTTGGTTCCACTGCCTCAAACTAAACACAATCAGTTTAAACCATGAAACAGATAGTGTCCTCATAATTTTCAACAATATTCTTAGGTATTCTATACCTTTCCTTCATTTTCCTTTGTAATATTTTTTTCATGGCAAATAGTTCACCATCAACCCAATTTTTTTCTTGTCTCCTATAGCTCTCTAAAATCTGAATCCTAGTAGGTACATCTTCTTTCCATGCCCTAGGGTGCATGCCAAGAAACTTGTGAATGATGTGGATGTACATATAGACTAAGAAGGACCCAAACCTAAATGTTTTAGTCCCATCTTTCTTTATCACTTTGACATTTTCAAGGAAATATTGTGCAAGTACTTCCTAGAGGTTATATTTCTTGTTTTCCTTTACCATTATGTATGTCATCATAACAACTCCAGCTGATACAGAATTTGGTGTGCTACTATAAAACAACTTGTAACCCAACAAAATTCCTACCAACCTAACATCCCGCTAAAAGATGTCATTGACTGTCATGGCCCTCTTATCCTACTTGGAATGGGTTAGGGTTTCTACCTGTTTCCTCAAATTATTTTATGATATAGGTAGGGCTCATTCATTATCAAGGCTTGTAATCTCATGAATCATCTATGCAAAAATATTTACTAGTTGTTCTCCAATCCAAATAAATTGATCATGTACTCTACTAAGGATGATCTTAAACCATTCAACTTTAGTAAATTTTGTGAGTAGGGTTAGCTTAATGATGGATTGATCTTGTAGGTGTTTGAATTCTTCAACCATGGATCCATCTGCTTCTCTCATACTATCCAATTTATTGTAAATTTTTACATCTCCAATGATTTCATACTTGCAGTGTATGTATGCCCTAACATCTTCTGAGTGTAACATGCCTACAGGGGTTTTTGAAAAACTCTCCTTTTGGATCATCCTCACAAAACTTGAATGGATGTATCTTGAATTTGTACCTAGGTCTATCCATGACATCATAAACTACTGGTGCATCCATAACTTCTGTATGAGTATAGGTCTAAATACCTTAAACATGCTTGAATCTGGCACTTTGCTTCACACGATCACAAAATATTTCTGCTAGATGATTGTAATCCTTCACAACTCTTCTCTCCTAAGTCACTGATAATCAAAAGATGTAGAAATGATATCTTCCAAACCTTTTTATCCTTTGTAGGTTGAGTGAGTGCATTAAACACAAGTAGCTCAACTTCACATCTCATCCTGTCAACATAAAACTCGCGAACACACAGAGTGAATCTCCTAGTACTGTGCTCTCATCCACAGACTCCAAAGTGTCTACACACACCATACCTAATCTCACATGATCTTGCTCCACATATATAGGGGCTGGATATATTATGTGTTAGGAATGGGAACATTGAGAGGGGGGTGAGTGAATCAGTGTTCACTTAATTTGATCTTTTTACTTGACTTCTTAAACTTAACTTGAATGCTTAAGTACTAAAATGAACATGATCATAAATAAGAAACATGAACATAACACATAACACCAATGTGGTTACAGGGAAACCCAAATAGGTAAAAACCCTGGTGGGAATTGACACCCACTAATAATCTGTACTAGCATTTTATGATCCTTGTTAGAAGATCCTTAACCCTGTTAGGAGTTGCTTTACAATATATTTAGTATAGTGACCTGGTCAAGGGTCATACCCTATTAGGAGTCTTTTACAATAACCTTGTTAGGGGTGTGGACTCTCTATCCTAGAGCTCACTGCTCAAGTGGTGAAGGCGACAACCTTCTGATCTTAGATACACACTATATCTGCTGGATGAACTGGCACCGTGACACTGCTTGTCTGATCAGTTCCTTTGATGTGCCGATGCTTTGACCTTTTGAAAATCTCTAATACATTTTAACAACTCTTTACACACTTTTTCTCTTCTTATCTTCACTCTATATCAACTCTCATGCCTAATTACAATGGTGCATCTAATATTTATATGCGCATACAAAATGATTAACTAGGTCGGCCCTTTAACCGATTACATAGAATGATTCCAATTGAATTGGCTCAAGCGTGTTTCCAAAAAAAATTTAATTATATTTCTACAACCTAATTACAATAGGCACATAGCCTTTAAAACATAATAATACAACCGCTAACCAAAATACCAACAGTCGGCTGCTTGTACTATTCTTCTCTGACATTCATTGTTTGTGCAACTTGAACTCTTTGTATCTTCCTCATACTGAATCTTCTGATCATGCACTCTTAGACTTAGCATGAATATGGTCTTACCAACTTAACTTACAAGGTACATACCATAATTCTATCGTATGCATGTGCGTTGATGCTCTGACCTTTAGTACTTTGTACATTGTCTAGTCTTCAACACTTAGCTAATTTATGATCTTTTGAGGATGTGCGCTAAATCCATAACATCATATGACTTTGTTTCCATAATGGCAACACTATATTAAGTCATATACACTAGTATAGTCAACTTTCCAACAATCTCCCCCTTTTTCATTGATGGCAACAAAGGAATATGGAAAAGTTACTAACTGTCCCTTAATACAAAAATACTTAATCATACTCTATCTTATATCTCTCTTATATCTTCTTACTATACATTTTATTTACATAGCTATAGCTCCATATTCTATACATACTCCCCCTTTGATATTAATGACAAAGGTGTTACAAAACTGAATCTGTACAAGTACTTACATTGAAAGTACATCTAGGTATGCAATTTGTAAATTTTGGATCTCTTGCTTCCAAAATGCAATCAGTGCATTGATTGTTTGGAGATGGGTGCATAAGGCATATTGTAGTTTCTCCATCTTCTCCAAATCTTAACTAGGACCTTGATTTTATGTCACCATGGTGGCATCAATCTCCTTGATATTCTGATTCAACACATCTAGGGAGGGTGCAAGAGCATTTCTAAGCTGAGTCTGCCTAGCCCTTATCTTTGACATTTATTTTTCTGCCTTCTCAATTTTTTCAATATGTCCCTGATATACATTGTTACACATGTTTATATTAGTAGAGGGATCTTCTACTAACTACCTCACCTTTTCAATTATGGCCTCTGCTTCTTAAATCTTCTTGTAGTGATTGGCTGTCAACTTATCTTGATTCATACAGTCAACAATAATTTTCCTTCCTTTTGCTGCAAACTCTTTCAAAGTTGCTTGTCCAACTTTGAGTGAACTAAGGTCTAGTGAGAAGTTACTGACCAACTCATTTAGTCTTTTCTTCATATACTTCTCCTCTGCAACTAATGATGCTGATTCTTCCAAGTTAGAGAAATTACTCTTGAACTGTGAAAGAATTGCACTTACATCATCAATGGAGTGTACCTTGGATACTTTATTATCCGCTAGTAATAAGTTGTTCATGATGTTTACTGATTCTACAAGGAGGGGATTCCTCATTACCTATTTCTTCTTGTCCTTCTCCATAGCTAAGACATTGAATTTGATCAGGTCTTCTTCTCCCCATGAATCCATTACTTCTTGTTTTAATTTTATTAGTATTTTAATAGATGGCTTATCTATTAGCTCACTTCCTTTTACCTCTTTTTCTCCTTTCTCTTCTTCTATCTTCTCTTTCTCTATTTCTTTTTCTATCTCATTTTCTTCTTTTTCATCTGCTTTCTTTTCTTCTTTCTTTTCTCCTTCAAATTTTGTCATATCCTCAATCAGTATTTTGTGTAGATTATGAGGAGTGTTACCACATAAATTCTCAAACTCTCGAGTGCTTAGAAAATCTTCTTCAAATTTGTTCAGATCAATATCTGAAGCCACCATTGCAATTTCAACATTGTTAATGAAAATTGTTTCATCATTGTTTGCTTCTGCCATAGACACAGACTTATCTGCCTTTGTATGTGTTTCAACTATAGGCGCTGAGTCCTGAGGACCTATCATAGGTACATTAGTGGGCTTTGACTCTTTTGCAACCTTTGTGGGCATTTGTGTTGTGGGCGTAGTGGGAGGGAACATGTGCCTGTTCATGAAAACCTTCTCAAATGCTTTCTCTATTTTCTTAGCAACCAATTCATAGTTCTTATCCATGATATTTAGTGTTCTTATTTTGGTTCTGAGGTGAGGTTTCACCAGATCTAACAACTTTTTCTCTTCTAGAGAACATACTAGTAAACTCTCATCTAATATCTTCTCTCTTATTCTTAAATCTTCCTCCATTGCTTATCTCTTCAAGAAGTCTAAAATGTTCCAAACACTATCTGGAATCATAGTTTTCAATTCTAGCACTTTCTTTTTAAACTTAAGCATGTTCTTGAAAATCATGCAATGAATCTTTGAATTATCTATTTCATTGTACTTATCATAAAATTTTCCTATTTGATCAATTCTTCCTTCATCAACAATCCTTTTACTCAACACTTGAAGACTAGGTTTGAAAACTACCTCTGGAGGTTCCTAGGTATTCTTCCTACTTCTTGTTACTTGCGAGGATGGATGGCTTATGATAATTTCTTTTTTCCTCTTAGGAAATTTCTTATACTCTGGAGGAGTAGTAAGGTCAATAGTTTCCTTGGGCGTAAGAGGGGAATCATCAGTTTTACCCTTCTGATCATTTGATTTCTCAATTTTCACCTTCTTCATCTTTGGATCATCATATTCTAACTTTGCTACATCCGTGCTCTCAATTTCCAAATAAATCTTCTCTTGCCTTGCTATGTCTAGGTCTGCTTGGGATACTCCATGAATTTTCAAAATCTTCGAAGTAACCTTGGCAAATTTTCTTTTTTTTGCTACGTTGTTCAATACAACATCTACTTCTCATGTTTTCTCTTCATAAGTCTCCCATCTAGGTTCATTGGGGTCCTTCGGTGCTGACAACAAAACTTGAGCATAAGCCTCTAGAATAGGCTCTTCAACTTCATATCCTAGTGGATGAATCCACTTTGTTCTTGGTTCAATAGCCTCCATGCATGTTGTATTAGTCTCTACCATGAAACAAATTGTGTCCTTGTATTTCTCAACAATACTTTCCAGAATCCTATATCTCATCTGCATTTTGGCCCTAAATGTCTTTAATTCCAATGTCATGTAATCCTTAAGGGTACTTTCTATGGATGCCTTAAAGGATATCTGTGGCATAGTGGGAATAGATTTGTCTAGATACAAATTAGACACCTTTCCAAGAATATGGAAGTACATATAGATTATTAAAGACCCAAACCTGAATATCTTGGTCTTGTCATGCTTGATGACTCTTATGTTGTCTATTAGCTGTGTGCACAAGATATCACATAGATTAAACTCTCCTTTCTCTCTCACCAATCTTATTGCTGCTAGAATGGTGGCCATTGAAAATCTGTTTACTTTGCTGGTGTGCTGGAACTTGTATTCTAGTATCATGGACATCAATTTGATGTCTTTGTCCTCTATAGGCTCTATTGTCATCCCGCACCTATCACTTCTAGATTTGCAAGCATTTTCTACAAGTTTTCTGACATCCTTGCACACTGGAAGAACGACGCCTATCTTTGAGAGTCATGTCATCTCATGAATTAGTTCTCCTGTTATCCTAACCGACACTTCACCTATCCAAAATAGGTCATCATGGATCTTGCTGAGTAGGATCTTGATCCATTCCAACTCATAGAACTCATATGTCATAGGATATTCCACTATATGATGATTTTCCAGCCACACATACTTATCCATGAAGGTTTTATCAGGTTTCATCATTATTTCCATGTGTGCTCTTATTCTATCCAAACCTACTAGTTCCTTCTTGCAATATATGTATGCCCTAATATCTTCCACATGCATAAAACCCATGAGAGTGTGGGAGAATGCACCTTCTAGGTCATCTAGTGTGGACATGAATGGATGCCAATTCTATCATTTAAAAGTATCAACATTAGAATTACTCATTGCATGAGATCAATGATTCCAAATTTATCCAATGGACTAAGCTAGATGTCAACCCTAGAACTTTAACCCTAAGTGGCGTAACTTCTAGGAGGAAGTTCATGCCTAGGGGGGGAGGATGTGAGGCCTCACCCTAGACCCATCATAGATTTTCCATTAACATTATGTTAGACCTAGTAATTGGCTTAATATTCTGATTAGTTTAGTAGATTCTACCCTTTTGACAAGGATTTGATTATAGTTGATGAGAATACATTACATTTTATGATGCTTTCTATACTTACAATGTTGACTTTATGATACATTATGACTGGCATTAGGATGATTAATTTAGATGAAATACTGAGATGTGCAATTAGGGAATTTATGTCGATATGAGTTGTTAGGAAAATGAAAATCAAGAAATGAATTAGGTTGAGATGTGTATTTTAGTTAGGATTAAATGTTAGGTGATGAATTATGGATGACTATTTTATGATATAAATATGAATTCTAATTTATGGTTATTTTGATTTATGAATGTTGAGATAATGTGATGGATTTTATATGCTTATGTAACTAGGAAATGGAGATTTGATTTGATTATGATACGATGAGATTTCTATTATGAATTGAAAGTTAATTACTTAGGTGAAGTTTATGAGTGTCATGATGACATTTAATTGCAATTAAATTATATATGCAATGATTATGTTACAAGCTTAATTTGGTGATGAATTAAATATTTCATTATGAGTTGTATGTATGTTATAGATGAATGATTATGCCATGAGAATTATGATATTTCAAATGAATTATCTTGATTGTTAATGTTATGAATTTACATGTATATATTTCCTTGGACTACTGATATTGGACTTTAGAGTGCTGGGAATTAGACCATGGTAAATTCAGGGAGACAAAGCATAGACTTATGTGTAAATCAATTTGAGTCAAGGTTGCTTCTAGTGAGAAGAAAAAACCTCATTGTATTTTATTTAATTCATGAAAGTAATGTGCATGAATGTATTTAATTTATATGTTAAATTGTTAATGTATTTATGTTGAGTATGCCCAAGTGGATATGCCACATGGCTTGTGATGTGTCATTTTTGTTTGTGTCACTTGACACTTGTGTGTATACTTGTGGCCATGACATGTCCACTTGGAGATTGGATTCCCATCAACCTAAGATAGTACCCTTGAGGATCCCCATGAGAATCCCTTGGTTAGGGAGCTTGAGGTGGAATCATTTCATGAATTTCGAATTTGAGCTTTACATGGGTTTTTGGAGGGCTTAAAAGGTGTCTAGGGGTGTGTTTAGGCCATTTTTAGTAAACCCACTTGATATACCTATGGGTAAGGGGCATTTTTAACTATAGGACAACCCATAGTTGAAAAAAAGACCCTCCAAAAGTTAGATTTTCAAAATGGCCGAAAATCCACTTTTGAAGCAAGGTCTTGGTTAGAGTTCCATCCAATTAAGATGCAAGTCTTTGGTCCACCTTTTTGGCCAACCTTTTTAAGAGTCCATATTTGGAAACCATGTAAGAAACTTGGGAAGACCATCCAATAAGAGTGAGATCCTATCCCTAAGAGATTGTGTGGAGGCCTTTTTAGAGGGGACTCTTCTTTTGGAAGAGTTTGACACCCACTCTCTAGATTTGGAGACTTTGCTAATTTGGAGAAAGGAGACTTAGGAAAATAGGAGGCTCTTCATCAAATTTCTTCCATGTTGAAAGAGTTCTCATGAATATTTTCATTCTTGTATGCAAGAAACTAGTTGTTGTGTTCTTGATGTGCTTATGATTTGAGAATCTTGTTATTGTGTGTTAGTAGTTGTATATGTGAAATCTTGAGCTTGTTGTAGTGCATGTTTTCTTTTTAATGTAAATGTGAAGTTTGAGCTCTTGAAGATTTCTCATTTGTGTTGTTGTTGAGGGAGTTCTAAAGGACATACTCACCCTTGGGAGGGAAGAGTAGCCTTGGGGGTGAAGGGATCAATTGGGACAGCCATGGTGTAGAGCCTCTCCTCGGTATGGAGAAGGAAGAAACATGGATGTAGGGACTCCATGTAGCCATTTCTTTTTGTATTTTGGGGGTCATAAGGGGTTGTATGGATTGAAGCCTTGGGGGTCATAAGGAGTTTTTTGGGGTTTGTGATATTGTTGTAAGATGTATGGTGAGAAAGCCAAGTGTAGGCTTGTCTCTTATTATGAAATGAGCTTTCTCCCCTTGAGATTTGGTTCCACCTTCACCTCAAATTTTGAGTCATTATGAGGCTCTATGTTCAAAGCCTTGGTTGGAAATTTTTCATGTTCTTGTTGTATTATTGTTGATTTTGGTTTGCTTGAATGTGCAACCTTGTCTATGTGATGGTTCCCCAAGCTCGGGGGTGGCTTCATAGAATCCTAGGTGGGAGGTGAGCACTCCATGGCCTATATTTGTTTATTTGTAGGATTGGAAGCCATTGAAGACTTCATGTTGAAGTTGTAATCTTGAGGAGCTTGAAGATGTATTCAAAAGGTTGATATGGATTTTACTTATTTTATGTATATTGTTATTGTGAGGGAATCTTAAGGATCCCTTGAGCTCATTGTATTTATGTAATGGAGGTATCACTCCAAATTTGTGTAGTATCAAAGAGTTGTTGTATTCAAGTCTTGAGAAATGTATTGTTTCCTTTTTGGATAGCTTCATGATCTCTTGAAAATAATGTATGTTGCTCAAGTTGATGCTTGTGTATTAAGTTGTTATTGTGAAAACATTTCAAAGCATGAAATAGTAATAATGTATTTTTAGTTTCATGAATTTCTCCTTGAAATAGACATTGTAAAAATGATATTGTTATTGTGAAAAGAATCCAATGTTAAGAAATGAAACATAGTAGAATGCTTGCTTGAAAATTGTATTAATGAGTGTTCAAATTTTGTTGAAGCAACCTCCTTAGCAATCTGAGTATTAGTATGAAAAGAAAATAGTTATTCATGTTGAACAAGTTAAATGAAAGAAGTTTAAAATTTCCAGAAGTGTAGTTTGTTCTTTTGATAACAATTTAATGTTAAATGCCTAGTTGATTTGATACATTTGTAGGAGAAATCCATCCTACCTTATGTTTACAAAAATAAGACTAGATCTAATAAACCCCTTAGACATTTAGAAAAAAAAAGAGAAGAGAAACAAATGCAAGCAAAAAAAAAGGAACAAGTCTAAAAAAAAACAAAGGAAATTGTCAAATAGAGACCTACAGGTCTCTGGAAAATGTATGGGAAAATTTCCCATACATTTTCCAATACCACAGAGATTATTTTATTCTCTTCATTGGCCAAGTGGAAGCCAAGTCAACTTGGGGGACCCACCTAGGTGGTCACCCCAAAAAGGCACTCAAATGCCCTTTAAAAATAGATATATATATAGATATATATATATATATATATATATATATATATATATATATATATATATATATATATATATATATATATATATATATATATATATATATATATATATATATATATATATATATATATATATATATATATATATATATATATATATATATATATATATATATATATATATATATTCAACAACAAAAACAAACATAACCCCACTTGTCAAATCACAAGTTGCCTTATAAAAAGGCCCTTTAAAAAAAATAAAATTATATCCCTACACAAAAATAAAAGGAGACAGATTAAAAGAAATGTATTAAAAAAAAAATACTCTACCCTATTCACATTGGGGGTTTTTTAAAAATATATATTAAAAAATATATATATATAACAAAACTATGTAAAAAGGAACGTTACCTTTTGCATAGTAATTTGTGTTTTTTTTTTTTAAAGAAAATTTTAAAATATAAAAAAAAATATATTATAGGGGGGGCTCGCGGGTCCCACACCCCCTATCCCTTCACGTGAGACCGCAGGCCCTACGGAGGCAAGTACCCACTTGTCGTAGCAGGACGGGCCCTGCCAAGCGCAGGGTACCGCTTGCCTACGATAGGATGGGCCCTGCCACACGGGGTACTGTGCTAATAGGCGCGGGCCCCATGCAATCCCCCCTTAGGGACTTTAAACAAAACTTTTTTGCAACTTGATTTTTTTTAATAAATTTATTTAATTTAATTTAATTTAATTTATTTAATTATTATTGGTTATATTAATAAATATTATTTAATAATTAAATTTTTTAATTTTTTAATAAATATGTTATTATTTAGTTATTTATAATAATTATATGTATAAATAAATTTATTTATTAATAGATATGATACCAATTAATATATTGTATTTATTATTGATAATTTTAGTTATTAATAAAATTTATTTATTTATTTATTAATATGTGTATATTAATGAACATACAATTATTATTTAAATTAACATATAGTTTCTTATTATATATTATATCTTGGTTTTAGTTAATTAGATCCTTCTACAATAGATAACTAGTCAGATCTAATTCATTTGTTAGCCAAAAGTTTAATTTATTTCTTTAATTGACTAGTTAGTCTAACTAAAATTTTATTAACATATTAATAGTTAATTAATATGTTTCAAAAAAAAAGTTTTCAATTAATTTCTTTTCCCTATGGAATTATTATGCTACGTTAATTTTATAGGAGAATTTTACTCAATTTAAAGTTTAAGTTTGATGTAATAGGAAATTGAGCTTAATTTAGATTCATAATTTTATCTATAAGTTTTATTAGTTGATAAGAAATTTAGTGAATTAAGTTAAGCTTAACTGATAAAAGAACTATAGTCTAGCTTTTGATGTCAGATAAATTGGGATTCATTATGAAGTTTAACTACATTCCCCTTCGAGAAAGTTTAGCTAATTAATATAATTCATGATTAAGTCGGGTTAAGATATAGGTGGATTCATTAAACAATTCTTGTGACATGGTTTAAATGTATTAGCCTTATAGCACCTATAAGCTCACAGAAGGACAATCTTGACTAGATAATTATAGAGTTTGTTGTATTAAAATTTTAACATGAACGAATGTAATACTAAACTTGTAGGTTAATGAATTCCCAAATAAGAATTTTTGCTATGAACTTAATCTATTGGATTTAGTTTTCCTTTGGAACCTAGATGCACTTTCCGTACATGGATTTTCATGATCAACTTGATGCACAGACGAAGTCATATCCTCCTAGGGAAGATGTTTGTGCATTTTAATTTTAGGACATATGGATTTGGACTTAGCTAAACTATCGACTTGTTTCACCCTCCGTTAAAAAAAAAAAATTGTTGTGTTTTTACTAAGTAAAATTATGGGCATGACACTCTTAAACACATATCTCTTCTTCTCTGCCACATCAAATACAATGGGACTAGCCATTACTTACTTGTATATGGCTTTCCAAATGATCTCAAAGACTTCTGAATCGACGTGATTGATTAGGGCTTCTGCAACCGATCAAACGCACTTGCTAAACACTGGTGAATCAATCTACAATCCTTCACACTCAAATGTTAGGGATCCTCTTCTCTCTAATAGCTCTGAATTCAAATGTAATCAGAGATCTAAAAACTTTTGTGTACTTTAAAGTAAAAATTCCACCATTAATGCTTGCCGCATAAACATGACTTTCATTGAAAATCTCCAACATTTGTTCTAGTATCAATCAGGAGGTGCACTCTTGCTCACAATCTCTATTACTCTCCAAAAGGTTAAATCCAAAGGTGCATACTCTAAGGGTGATTATACTAGCCACGCAGGGGTCTAGAGGTAAATTAGCTCCCCCTATGACCATGAGGGCCATTCATCTAGATGTAGAGGGTGCGTCCACTGTGGATGCATCCAACACATGCTCATCAGCCTTATCTTTCTTTTTATTTGACCAAATCATGCTCACATCTTCTGAAGCTTTCAAAAACTTGACTTCTCCTTCGGTATCCAATATTGATTCTTCTAGCTTTTTAGGGCTTTCCCAACTTTGCGTCCTTGATCTACAAAACTTTGAGATGTGTCCAACCTTGTTACATTAGTGAAAAATAACTGGAGGCCTTATATTCCTTGGTTCATTGACATGGATTACCATTTTACACTGCCTAGTTGAGTGACCATTATAGTTACATATCTGACATGTAACATTTTGAGAACATACATTTGATTGATTTTGATTTCTCTGATTATGCTAAGTCTTGTTCTTCTAACATGTCTTACAATTCATAGCTCTATGACCAAATTTATTGCATGAATAATAGTAACCATTGAAAGGTCTTACCTCTGTACAGTTCCTTGCTATATGTCCATGCTTGTTACATGCATAACAAGTTTGATCTACTGGCTTGCACTCATTCTTTGATGGTTCAACATGATCTTTAGTCTAACTGCCAGTCTCCTTAGCATCTATGGTGTCTTCTGGTGCTTTCATTCTTGCTCACATGTTGTCAATCTAATTTTATGCTTCATTGAATCCAATGCCACGGGTATCTCCTTTAAGCTTCCAAGCATACAACTGAGATTCAATCAGATCCTTTCTTATGTGTAGTTTATCAATGTGATTTTGAGCTTCCTTCAATTCAGATTCCAAGTTCTCTTTTCTATTTCTTAGCTCCAAGATTTCCATGTTTGCTTGCCTTAATTCCTCATTCAATTGAAGGTTCTCCTTGATCAATTCATCATAGACATCTTGATTGTTGGCTAGCTTATCATCCAATTCTTCAATCTGTTCTTTCAAGGATAAATTTTCTTCATTCAGCTTCTTGATCATTATCCCTAAATCACTGGTAGAGCATTATTTCAAATCTTTGCTTAGCCTTTTTATGACTTCTTGAGCATCACTAACTTTTTCTTTTAGTTCTTCAATTTCTTTTTCAGAACTATCCAGGTCTTCAAGAGAAGCTTCAAGATTTCTTTTCAGATGTTTCATTTCTGCTTTGTCCATGATCTCCTCAAGTGGTTAAAATTATTTGTTGAGGACCAGAGCTCTGATACCAATTTTTAGGAATGGGAACACTGAAAGGGGGGGTGAATCAGTGTTCACTTAATTTGATCTTTTTACTTTACTTCTTAAACTTAACTTGAATGCTTAAGTACTAAAATGAACATCATCATAAATAAGAAACATGAACACAACACATAACACCAATGTGGTTACGAGGAAACCTAAATAGGTAAAAACCCCGGTGGGAATTGACACCCGCTAATAATTTGTGCTAGTGTTTTATGATCCTTGTTAGAAGATCCTTAACCCTGTTAGGAGTTGATTTACAATATATTTAGTATAGTGACCTAGTCAAGGGTCAGACCTAGTTAGGAGTCTTTTACAATAACCCTATTAGGGGTGTGGACTCATTGTCGTAGAGCTCACTGCTCAAGTGGTGAAGGCTAAAACCTTCTGATCTTAGATACACACTATATCTGCTAGATGAACTGGCACTATGATAGTGCTTATCTAATCAGTTGCTTTGATGTGTCGATCCTTTGACCTCTTGCAAAGCTCTAATAAATCTTAAAAACTCTTCGCACACTTCTTCTCTTCTTATCTTCACTCTATATCAACTCTCATGCCTAATTACAATGGCACATCTAATATTTATATGCGCATACAAAAAAATTAACTAGGTCGGCCCTTTAACCGATTACATACAACGCTTGAACCAACTGAATTGGATCAAGCGTGTTTCCAAAAAAAGTTAATTACATGTCTAAAACCTAATTACAATAGGTGCATAACCTTTACTAAATAATAATACAACCGCTAACCAAAATACCAATAGTCGGCTGCTTGTATTGTTCTTCTTTGGTATTCTCTATCTGTGCAATTGGAACTCTCTGTATCTTCCTCATACTAAATCTTTTGATCATGCACTCTTAGACTTAGCATGAATATGGTCTTACCAACTTAACTTCTAGGGCACATACCATAATTTTGTCGTATGCACATGCGCTGATGCTCTGACCTGCAGGTACTCTGTACACTATCCAGTCTTCAACACTTAGCCAATTTCTAATCTTCTGAGGATGTGCACTGACTCCAAAACATCATATGAATTTGTTTCCATAATGAAAACACTATATTAAGTCATATACACCAGTATAGTCAACTTGCCAAAATTATGTTCTCTACATACAATGCTCCCCGTAAGGCCATGCGACCTTCTAGGTCGATGCCTCAAAGAACTCAGCATATGAAGACACAATATCATCAACTATCTCTCGCTGAACTGATGCTTTGTTTAAAAATTTCACCTTCCATATCTTGTCATCCTCCTTGCTCTTTGATTTATTGAATTGGTTCTCAAATTCACTCATGTATTTATTCAAACTCTTACCACTGTCACCAACATTCTTTCTTATGACCATAGGAGGTGGTCCTCTCAGTTCACTAGATCTTATTGGTCCTCTCCATTGTATCTGCAAAACTTTGCAATGTGTCCAAGGTTGTTTCATTTGTAACATGTAGGAGGTCTCCTTCTATCCTGATTTACTTTTTGTTTACAGTACCTTGTAGTGTGTCCGAAGTTGTTACATTTTTGACATGTGATCTTGGCTATTGATTCTTCTCTGACATAATATTGCTTGTACCTAGACTGATCTAGCTTTATGTAATCTTCCTTCTTGTGTCCATACTCATAACAGTTAAAATAATAGCTGGTAAAGGGTTTAGAGGTACCTTTACTTCTGCAATCTCTTTTCATTTGTCCAATTTTGTTGCATCCAAAGCATCTACCTCTAAAAGGTTTGATTTGTTCTTTAGGTTCTTCATGAGTAGGTCTTTCTTCATGTGTAGGTATTTCTTCATTCTTTTCTCCACTTTCTTCTTCATTGGTTTTAGAACTTTATGCTTCGTTGAATCCAACTCCAGTCATGTCTCCTTTAGGTTTCTGTCTTGCTCTTTTCTCATCAATTTTGTCACTGCTCATGTGCAACTTCTCAATGTGTAACTTGGCTTGAGTGAGTTCACCTTTAATGATCTGATTGTACTTCTCCAATTCCTGATATTTATCTTTGTAGTGGTCAGGTTCAGTCTTCATTAGTCATGTCTACTCATTTTCTACTTTTAGTGATTCTTCAACTTTGTTCCTAGCATCCTTTTCATGTTGAATCCCTTTTATCATCAAAAGATTGATCTCCACTTTTTCTTGCTCCAGCCTCTTCACTTGATTTGATGTATCATTGTCTGAATCTTCTTGGATCTTGTCCATAAGATCTTGTTTCTGATTTCTTGAAACTTCTAGTTGTTCCTTTATTTTCTTGATGAAACCTTTTACTCTTCTCAATTTGAATTTCAGTATACCATTCTCATCATTCTCTTTGTCCAAGTCTTCAAGTGCTGCTTCAAAGTTCTCTTGCAAACTTTATGAATCCATTCTGATCTCCCATAAGCTGTTAGGCTTTCTCTCCAAGGGCTAATAGCTCTGATACCAACTGTTAGGATTAGGTGATACTAAGAGGGGGGGTGAATTAGTATTACTGAACTTTGATTTAATCTTTAACCAATTATAAATAAACCACAACAATGCTGAAATGAAAAGAATAATAAAAAATAACACATAACTCATGACACCGTGATTTGTTCTTGAGGAAACCCTGGCCAAGGGAAAACCCCGGTGGGGATGGTACCCACAATTGTGCACTAAAATATTGTATCCTTGTTAGGAGATCTAGCCCTGTTAGGAGCTGATTATTACATAGTGCATTTCCTTGCTATAGGATTACAAAACCTTGTTAGGGGTATACAAATCACCTAGTTAAAGGTGGTGAGAAAACAACTCTTGCAATCAAAAATTATTACAAAGAGTTCTCCAAAATGTGAACAATACAAGAACTTATCTTTCTTAGATAGTTCTAGTTATATCTCCATCTCTTACTGATCTCGCATCTGATCTATGCTCTTAGATTCATAACCTTGATTCATCATCATAATCACAATACATACCACTTTCATAAAAGCACTCTATACTTATACAAAAATTGCCATCCAATCAACTTCACAAATATCATACCAAACATAATAATTAATTATATAAAGGGTAAGTATGAAGTTGGCGATCATATATTACCCAAGTGTCAACAATATACTCCATTTACCTGACTTATCATGTTATCATATCCACTAACCTTGCCTTAATCTTCACAACTGCTCGTATGCCCTATTATACTGAATCTTTGTCTTTGCATACCTTTAGATCACTGAATCTCACTGATCTGGTCACAAAAAATCATGCGCTCTTAACTAAAGCATATAAATATCCCAAAATACCTTCTACTAACTTTTTTGGCCATAATACCTCATATATTTCTATCGCTAACCCAAACTGTAACACTGTACCCTATTACCTTGATTCTGGACTTAGTCATTTTGATGAGTCTGACTCCAGTACTGAACCTCTCATCATGTGATCACTCTAGAATAAGTGTTGCCATGAATGACAACCCTTAAGTGATTCCTAGTGCTCCACAACACCACTATTCCATTGTCTTGTACCTTAATGCGGTTGAACAATATTCCACCAAAGAATCATATAAAGACAAAAAAAGAAGGGAAAGTATCAATTTTCTTAGTCAAAAAATAAAATAAAAAATCAAAGGTCTAGTGGTGAAAAACGCCGTGTGGTAGTGCTACATCAAGAAAAAGTAAAAATAAAAGACAAATCTGAAGGTGAAAACCCAATTCAGGAACCTAAGGATGAGAAAATTGATACTTTACCTAAACATTATGAGGAAAGGTCATCCATATTAATTGAACCAATAGAAAAAGTGAACATTGGAATAGAGGAAGAACCCAACATTATCAATTTAGTAGCATCATTATCTAAAGAGGAAAGGCGATAATTTGTGGAATTATTCAAGGAAAGGAAAATCAATTTTGCAAGGTAATATATTGATATGCCAGGGTTAGTTCCAAATTTGATAATTCACCATCTCAACATAGCTCTAGGAGTTAAGCTAGTGAAACAAAAGTTGAGAAAAATGCATCCTCATATAGCCTTGTTAGTCAAAGCAGAATTGAAGAAACTCTTGGACACCATTTTTATTAGATACATTGCATATGTCGAGAGGATTTAAAATATTGTACCCATTTCAAAACTTGCTAAAAGTAAAGGGTGTGTACATACTTCTGATATCTCAATACTTGGCATTCCCTAAGGATGACTTTCCTCTTCCAAGTACTGATAATATTTTCGATCTCACAACTGGGCATTCTATGTTGTCATTAATGGATGGATTTTATGGGTATAAACATATCAAAATTACATCCAAAGTTCAATATAAAACAACCTTTACATGTGCATGGGTTACATTTTACTATAATGTGATGTCCTTTGGTCTCAAGAATGTTGGACCTATTTCATAGGATTGCTAGGTTTCATACTTAGTATCCATGGGTAGAAATTTTACCATATTTTCATGTTCATTATGTTGGTAACCTATTTACTAGATGAGTGACTACAGTACCCTATTTTTCATTATTAAGTGATCTTGTTTAGATTTGTGTTCATTTCATTTAGCTATAAAATGAAAGTACATGTAAAATAAAAGAGAGATGTACATTTAAAAGATTACATGAATATATATGTTGAATAACTTGTATGTACTATACAAAGAAAGGAGGGAAAAGTAGAATCATATGGACTCACACAGTCCATGAGCATAGCCAAATCCTAGAAAGATATGGATGAATACACACACATAAGTAAATGAACATAAGTATTAGGGTACCAAACATTTCCTGAAGAGATGGTGGAATGTTGACCCGAGTGTGAATCCAGTGTGCTCTTGTTTAATCCAGAACCTGCAAGAAAGAAAGAGATGGGGTTAGATCCAAAGGATCTAAGAAATGCATGATATCCTATTACATATACTCATCTATAGTTATGAATGTGCATAGTAAATCCATACCCTTCTAGAAGGAAACCATACTACAAGACATGCGCATTTAGAAAGATGCTACAGGGGGGAGAAGATGCCATGTTTTCACTAACTTTTTTATTCCTTGTATAGATATAGAAGAGGTTGTGAAAATGATTTTTACCCTCACTCAGATAATCAAAAGTACTAAGAGGATGGCCTTTCCAAAAGGCCATCCTAAAAGTACAAGTGATTGTTTGGACAATAGCAATTGCAAAGTACTAAAATATAATGAATGATGTTTCCCTGTAATGTGGGCACTTTCTGGAAGCCCTCAAAACTTATTGAAAAAACCCATATCATAGGCCAAGGACACTCATGATGATGTTCCAGATCCTCCTAGTACCACACATTGAAGCCGCGAGGGTTCTCAGAATCTCCATTTCCATATAGTTTCTAACTATCCTCATGACCCCAAGGAGGAGCACTGATCTAGGAAGAGGGAAGGAGTCAGTGAAGCAAAAATGACCATGGAACATTCAGAATCCATGAAGGAAGAATAGTAAAAGGAAGCTCTGCAATAGACTCAATAGGTAGATCAAAGACACCTATAAAATTCATATCATGATAGGCACAAGCCAATTTCAAGTACATAAACAATGAGATCATAGTCAAATAGAATAATATCAACATTAAAAAGGATAGCCATAATGAGCATGGAGCAAGAACAAGTAAGTGGATTCCTTTTATAGTTCCTCTACAATCATGTGTCATGGAAATATCAAGTGGACATGCATAAGTATTAACAGAGAAAATGAACATCAAATGAATCATCTTTGTGGCTTGCATCATCCAAAAAATGTAACAACAACATCAAATGTTGTTGTTCCATCAGATGTTGCTATGGCATCATTTCTCAATGATGCATCCACAATAATGACCCATCATGTCATGGTCCCCCAATAATGCAATCATAATCAAGCATATTGGAAAGAACATCATGGAGCAAGAGGTACACAAAATCTTCACCCTAGTACCATCAATGAATTTATAATATTGTAGCATGGAGTTTTCAAATACATGTATCAAATCTGCATTATTAAGCTAAGGAGAAAAATTTGAAAATGGTGGAATGATTACATGGTGCCTCATACTAATCAAAAATCAATGACATAACATCATGGAGCAAGAGATCTTATGAAACAATATGGTACACCAAGTATATATTTCATTACTTTGGATCATCATAATGAGATGGCATCCAAGCCTCATCATAATTGATCTATAGATACAGGTTGCAAAAGAGGAGCTATAGTGGAAAACACATATATGTGAATGAAGCATCAATAACACAGAGTCAACAAGAAGCAATCATCAAGTGATGAAACAATGCCTTATCTTCATGTAATGGCATGATTGCATATGTTCAAATAAAAAATCAGCATTGATGCAAGCTCATGGGCTCCCAAAGGTAGCAAGCAACAGTGATATCTAGTACAAGCCCAAGGCCTCATAGATCAATAAACATTGCTACTAATTTGATAGAAATTTAAAGTTCAGAATTCAACATGTAGTAATCTCATCTACAATGATATATCCAATGTACAAAGGAAACAAAAAGAAATGATGGTTCCCTAACCCAAGCATAGGCATTCATAGTTAATGCTATGAGCACAAGTGATATTGATAGCAAAAACAAATCATAATACAACATTGAGCATGATGCTATGAGTACAACAAGATGAAGATGCCCTAGTCAAAAACCCGTGGTCTAAAGGTACAAGAAACAATCATCAATGGTGGTTCAAATCAATGATTCCATAAGCTCACGGGCCTTCAAAGATGTATAAAACACCAAAAAATGGAGGAAAATAAAACAACCTTCATGTGGTGCCAAGAAAATAAGGCATTAGTGGCATTACAAAAATAGTATCTTACTTAATCAAATGAATTTCATTTCCTTTTTCTTTTACTTTTGCATTTCAGAATTTAAGAGAGAAGGGTAAGAAAGTAACATTTCATTTACAACTATATCTTTTACTTCCTAATCATTTTCATTTCTCTTTCCTATACATTGAATAACTATCCTTTTCAATTTCAATTAAACCTTAACATTGTGATATTTCTTTTCATTCCACATAGAAGAGATAGAGGATATAATTCAACATTACACTTTTAATTTCAACTTTTGAACTTTCAAATAACATCCCTTGAAACCCCTAGAACTATCCCTCCCTAATTACATTTCTTTGTTCTTTCAAATACAATTTCTGATAATGAATTAGACTAAAATAATAAGTACATGAATGGCCCGAAGGCTTTACAAAAATATCTTTACATCTTTCTTTTCAATAATACATGAAGCAAAATTGAGAGATCTTTAATACTGCAAGAAATTGAGCACATCCAAGTCACGAACCATGAACAATATCTCAAAAGATATTTTCCACCCAACCATGTGAAACTAGTGAAGTTCCACCCCCTATGCTAGGAGATAGAACCAAGATACTCACAAGGCCTAAAGAAACCTAAGGGTTTCAAAACCCTAACTTGAAACAAATACAAGACATAACAAAATATCACTTTACTACACATCAAGGTTAGGTTTCTAAGATACCACCTAGGTGAGTGTCATCACACATCCTACATATTGGGATCCTCCCTAGAAACCATGTAACCCTAGTACCCCCTTTCTGAATAGAGATCCTCCCTAGAAGTTACCCATGGTCCCGATACTCCAACAGGACTATGTGGACTTAATTAGGTATCTTTTATTATCTTTTGAATTCCCCCTTTCCCAACTTCATTATTAGTTTATCACTTTTTACTAACCCACCCATAGGATCATCTGGAAACCACTTTGGGTTCTAGTACCTATGGTGAGCCACTCACCTAGGGTACCTAGTCCCCTACCCACACACATAAGACAAGAAACCTAGGTGCATCTCAAATGGTTCAATTTGCAGGTCTAGGGAACCCTCATGTGCTCTCAAGCCCTTAGGATGAGTCCTAGCCTCACCATATGCACACACGATCATAAATTAAATATACCAAGTACTGAATAATTGTAAAAAACACCTTACAGCATCATCAAAGCAAGGAATGGACATATACAAGTGAGAAAAGTTGCATTCCAACCATAGGGAACAATTGCAAAAGCCATTTGACCAATCCCAAGCCCAAAAATGGAAAAATAGAAACCCTAGGACCCCATAAGACCCATACAAGTATTATCATAGGGCCATATGAGAATTCCTATAGGACCATATGAGCATCCATCCTAACTTGTAAGATTAAACAGGTTCAGGGTTGTTTACTCGTATGAGGACTGTTGGAAACTTGTCCAGATTTGCCCCAAAATGTGAGTTTAAGGTGTGGAGAGTGCTTGGGGAAGGTTCCTTGAGGCATACCTAATTCAGGTACCTTAGTACCACATCCAACACACCTCCTCAACACACCATAACACTCAGAAATAAAAAAAGGTATCAAAACTAAAAATATAAAACATAAAACTACGAAAGCCATTAAAGGAAAAACTCATTGCACTTCTTCCTAAACCACCCTAATATTCCCTAAACATTCCTAATTATTACTAAACCATAAGAATATATAAAAATACACCAAAATATAGAAGTAAAAACATTTATGAACTCCTAAGAAGAAATTTGGCAAATCCATTTAACAACAACACACATCACATCTTTCTGGTTGTATTGTTTTTAAACATCTAAATACAATCTATATCATCCAATCATTATGTTGATATAAAAACACATATGAATAATTCCAAAAACACACACACAATCATATAGGAAGAAGGTAAACTTTTCTGGATCCAGATCCTACCTGGAGTCCTACGGATAAACCTTATAATGGCTAGACCACACCTCTGCAAGCTCTCCAAGCTTTGAGTGAGATGGTAGCCTCCTGGATAGAATCTCTTCTGGAAACCAATCCTCTCCTCCTTCGTCAGACAAATTCCCTAATGCAATCATAGAAAGGTGATAAATCACACACAAAGACAAAAATCCCCAAATGACTTATGGATCCAAATTTGCAAGAACCTCCAAACTTTTCCTCAAAAACTCTAATCTCTCAATCTCCCCAATCCAATTAATTTATCCCCCAACTATATGGTTGGAGTAGTTTCTTTACGGAAAGAAACTTCTCCAACTTCTATAGTTGGTTGAAATATTTAACCAAAACTTCTTGTAACTAATAATAAAATTATTAATTATTTTAATTAAAATACCCTTCTAAAAACCCTATAACAAACAAAATAGACATAATGCTTTCAAGTAAATCACATAGCACAATTGGAATCAAACTAGCCAAACTTCTAGGAGGTCTTGAGTTCAACTCCCCCTAGATAGCTAGTTTTACCAAAAAGAGCTTCATTTTATTATCTCTTATTATTATTTTTACTTTTATTTAATATACTTTATTAAACATTAAAAAAATACCTTTGTATAAACAAATAAAATACATGAGTAATAATATTTATATATGCAGAGGTATATGTGTGTGCACTCATATATACATATACATATATAACATACGTTTAATAATAACATAGATATAAACTATATATATATATACACACTTTATACCGAAAATCCAAACAACATCATAAAACTACATTCAAATTCCCCAACTAGGGTAACCTCCTAACAAAAATCTAAGTCCAAGGGTAATCTTGAGAGTAGCTTGGTAAAATCTCCACGCAACAATAGTTCAAGGATTTGAAGGCACACTCAGACCTATGTAGCCAAGTGGAGTTGTTGCCTAGTACCTGCATCCTGCATCACCAACCAACATGCATAGACAGTTGCAAACAAGGAGGGTGAGTGCGACATTGTGTGGATCTCTCGTAGGAGTAACTATGATTGCCTCTCCTCATCCTACACTCACATCAAATAGTGAAACATCTAAACATAATGGGGTTAGCAAGGTTAGATCCATTATAAACATAAATATATAAACCAAATATGAAACATTTCACAATTAGTTCATCTCTAATCATTCATCTTTATATGCCAAATAATTTATTATTTGTATAATATATTCTATTAACCAAATATATATAAAAACCAAATGTCTCATCATGAAATGAAATTTTCCAAACAATATAATCCAAAGTACCAAAGTAATAGTCCTCTCATACTAACATATGAAGATGTTAGGCTGGGCATTACACAGTCTCTTTTCCCTCAATTTCCTCATCAACCAACTTTTCCTTTTCTTCACCAAATTATTCTTCTAACATGTTTATCATTTTATTTAATTTATTTTCCACTTTGGGAGATAAAATTTCAATCCTTAATCTCTTCTTAGCCTCTTCAAATGTCCCAAATCATTTGGTCATCCTTTCTGAAGGTTGTTTCAATAAGGTTTCAATAGCAAGTGTAGCTCAGTCAATGTCAATCTCATAACCCATTGATTCTATCCATGAATTTCTTCATTCTACAACAATAATGATCCATATTTTAGTGTGTTAGACTTGGAAACTTAGATAGTATGCATGTTATCTTCCAATTGCTTCAAAAGTATCTCAGCAAGGTCAACCTTGATTAATCATTTCTTCACAATTTTGTATGATAAATCAATAGCACCACATAGTACACTATTTGGTATGCTAGACTGGTAGATTCTATAAGCAATAACACATGTAGAAAACTTGGTTTCTACATCATTTAATGTAGACACTCAAAGATCTCGACTGTCCCATGTCGCTATGGTATGCTTCTTTATCTCTGCCTTTAGTGCTTCTCTTATTATTTTTTCTTTCTCAGCAATAGGGTATCTAGTAACCATATGCATTACATCCATTTTGATCTTAATTGGACATTTATTTATCCATTCATCTTTGAAAATTTTTGGGAAATGTAGGGCATGATTCAAACCCTTCATTTCCAAATGTTTGTGCTCATCTTTCACTTTTCCATCCACACATAATACCCTATGTTGGTTCCCAAAACTGTAGATTGGAAATCTAAAAGACTTGCCACTCTTCTTTATGTACACTCCTCAATTAGTTCTAGCCAATGAATGAGAATGATCACTTGATCAAATTCCCCTACACTTTAGGCTCTGCAGGACCTTGGTGGGTGCACCTATTCCTCAACCCTAATCCTGATTGGAAGCCTTTTATAGTAGATAACTTGGTGATCTCTCAAGATGAAATTTTTTCTTGAGAAAGATCAAATTGTGATTCACACAACAATTGAATATTTGAATGCTATAAGAACACTTTAATAATATTGCTTTTAAAAGAATATTTAAAATACATTGCTTATGTAAATTAATGTTGAATAGAATATCACAAACTTTAAATAATGAATCAAATGACTATAATCCAATAATTGATAAGACCAATGCCTATTTCAATTTGGGAAATAGAGTCAATCCAATTTCAATCCTATGTACAACCTTGAAGACAGTTTTAATAACTTGTTATTGGAAACAAGACCATCACCTCAAAAGTGTCTTTATGAATTATAATTTTAAATCTATATAGTTACAATTTGTCTTACTAAATTTAACTCTAACTCTAAGAGACCAATAAGATAGAGAGAAGTTTGAAAACTAATCATTCTAACTAATGCTCTGATTACAAATAATTTTAAAATCACAATAATATAAGATTTACACATTGAGGAAATATAATGAAATAGATTTATCCAAGGGACTAATTGAATAAGAATTGGACCTTTTTAACAAAAGTGAGACATAAAAATACTTATCTTTTATTGATTTTGAAAGAATAGTACATCTGAGTTCATGTCTGTAGTTGTTGAACAAATTCTATTCTATTATTTCTTATTATTATTTTTCACATAGTCTTGGAATACCTATAAATATATAATCCAAGGGATGCAAACAAGCTTCAGACCAATGCATCCCTTCATAAAAAAAACCTAATCCTAAATCAACAAATGAAAAAATAATTATAATACAAAGATTAAAGCGGTGATAAATGCTCCTAATCCTTGTGTTCAACAAAAATATTTTTGTCAAACTTTGGATAAATATATCTTGCACAAAAATAACTTTAATCAAATATCTCAGTAACCTAAAACTTATCTTTTCATTAGGGTTTTCTAAAAGATAATATCATTTGAATATTTATTTATTACACCCATATATAAAATATAATCAAATGATAAATTAAGATATTATATTTAATTTTCTTGGGTAAGAAATATTCCCTATCAAAAAAATTTAGTCGTGACCATTGATATTTAAAAAGTCATGTATGCACTTGATAGCTGCATATGTATCAATTTTATCCAGTATAGCCTCGTTGAGCTTCTCCATTGTTATCTGGCATGTCCTTCCTTTGTTGCTCCAAATAGCTTTACACTGTTTAGGATGTTAGAATTTTGGGAATCATACTAGTCTGTTCCTATTTCCAATGGCTTATCAAAAATTTCACTTGCCCACTGTGATTTTTGACAATTTGATGGAAAATTGAAAATCATTATTTCACTGTCATTTCTATCAGTTTGATGGAAAATAAAAAAATGCACTCCTAATCTTCAAACTTGGAGCTAGCTAATGGAGAAAAGGATTTTGGGATTCTGGAGTGTACACACTTGTGTGGCCCTGTTATAATGAGACAAACCCTATAATAACTATTCTTATAATATGAGAGATACTTTTATTCAATTTGAGAAATTCAATGTCAATAATGGCTATTTCTGGAGACATATGCTCTTAACAAGTATAACAAGATCTATAATGCCCCACCAGGGAACTCGGGAGAACTTAACCTAAACATGCAACTAAGTTTGCAGAATAATTTTTTTTTAAGTTAACAAACAACAACATCAAAGTTTTACAATGCGGAAGCAAAACAAAGCAATAAAAAAACTCACATAGATTACAACTCTCAAGGGTTCCTTGACAAAGATTACGTAAGAATTAATTAGTTAAATTAGATTAGATATAATTAAAAATTCCAAGTATACAACTAAATGATAAATGCAACATCATATAAGATAACATAGATACAACGGGTACCATAGGGTATCCATAATAATCTACATGCACTGCACATGTTGCAAGGTATGTAATACAATAACCAAAATGAAATACAACATGATATCTCTGAATATATGATACAATGCCACAAGGATAAGAAGAAGAATCAACTGCCACAGGGATCATCTAGCATCGGTACATGAACGTCAAAATCTCAATGGTAAAAGAATCACTACCACCCAACCTCGTGGAACCTAAATGGTCCACTCCCACCGCACTAAGGAGATAACATCAGATCCCACTCGGATAACAACACCAACAAAACAAGCTAAAGAAGAGATCTTCAAAGCTTCTAACTCAAAGGGTACAAAAAGGATAACAAGGTACAACATACACAAAATAGAGGCAACCAACCCACATAGGATACCTAAGATGCATAAAGGGAAGTGTCATCACACAAGCCAACTCTAAGGTTATCCTGGTAGTCTCTTAAGACCTTGGTGAACTAGTGACTCTAAGTGGCATCAATATCCTTTCGTGTAGACAAGGTACTAACTATGCCATATCTAGTCCACATAGGTGGCAAGCATCTTCCCACTCCCATCCTAGACAAAACTCAATTATGAAATCAGGCATGGGCGAGGCACATAATATCTTATTAGATTCATTTTAAACTCTCAATGTCATTAATTATCACTTATTAAGATACTTGTAATAGGATATCCTGGTAGCCACTTCTGGGCTCCGGCACCAATTACAAGCCACTTTCCACCTATACACTTCGATAACCTACCCTAGGGTTTCATGCGATCAAATAAAACTCTGAGATAACACAACTCATAAACCTCAATAACTAGATCCAATGATGACAGAAAATATGCAAAACTAGAATCATTAAGATATTCGACACAACAGAATAGGCAAGGCAACAAAAGTGATAGCCAAAACACCCAATACACCCACCTCTGGATTACATCCCCAAAAGTCAACTACATCCCCTAAAGAACAAAACAAGATACATTGCCCAAAAGCAACTAAAGTCACAATGACTAACCATGTCTACATATAAATGCAATGCTCATACACACAAGAATAATTAATCTCAATTAAGAATTTTAAACTCATCATTAAAACTATAACCAAATATTATTAATTAATAAGCAAGACAACAATTAATCTAGCTATTCAAAGAAATCCAATTATTAAATAATTTGATTAAAACAAAATTAATTAAATTAAATTTATAATTAAATTAAACTAATTCCTTAATAAACCAATTTAAAATAATTAATATAAAAAAACTATAAACCATAATTAAATAACCTCATATTAATTATTTAAAACAACATGAATTAAATTAAAAAAAAGTAAAATTAACTAAACTAATTAATAAATAAACTAAATTAATATACTTAATATAAAACTATAACAATCAATACTTAAAAAAAAATTAAAAAAATAAAATAATCATTAAAAACAAAATTATAAAAAAAATAACAATTATAAGTGGGGTTGTGGGTCCCGCATGCCCCTGTCATGCATCCCGCATGCAGCCCCTTTTGCAGGGACTGACGCGCGCGTTAGTATCTTATGGTACCATGCACACAATCCCTTAGGACTGACGTGCATCAATACCATTAGGTACTACGTGCATGACAATCTAAAAAGGGTTACCAAAGATATTTATTTCAATACACATTTTTTTTAATATTCATTTTTCTTTTCAATCAAAAGCCCCCCCTTTTTTTAAGCAATGTTTTTAATCAACTTTTAATTTAATTTCTGATTCTAAGCATAATAGAATATATATATATATATATCTATATATGTGTGTGTGTGTGTGTGTGTGTGTGTGTGTGTGTGTGTGTTTCTATCGAAATTGAAATTGCAGCAACCTGGTATAGCAACTAGCTGGATTATAGTAGAAAAACAAATAGCTTTTATTTATCTGATTTCATCATTTCCGAATCTAGGGTTTCCTAGAAGACCCATTTTCATAAAACTCAAAAGCAACCATTTAACTAGAATTATCCAAATTGTAAACCCTAATGAAACTATTCTAAAATATGAAGTTTAAAAATGCATATAGTAAGGATTTCTATAAAACCAATACCAGAATACAAAGAAAGAATTCATAGAATAAAATTCCAAACAAGATAAATAGCAGGCACGAAGAAAATAGTTGTTTCAAATTGCTAAACATAAATTTCCAGGATAATCAAATCCTACCTCAAAAACAACACCAAAGAGTAAAACTGACGAAGACCGGATTGAAGGATTCCCAAGCTACCAACCAATTGCTCAACAAAATCCAACATTTTCCAAAAATCTCTCTCCAAACCTGTGTAATTGAATAATGGCTTAACCCTCAACACATAAAGGAATTACCTTCCACATGCGATAATTCGAACTAGACTCCAAGAGAGCTTTGCATAAAAATAAACTCTAATTTTCAGTTCAATTTCAGTTGAACTAGAGTCTCTTCTTCACTTTCCCTTTTGTTGAAAGCACATAACCAAACTTTAACTAAAATTATTAATTTAATTTCATTCAATTATGAATGTGCAACTTAATGCATTCAAATAATTAAAAATAAAATATTTAGTCTAACATGATTACCACATGCTAAATTAACCCTTAAATTAACTAATGTATTTTAATTGAAAAAGGGATATGTTTACAATTACATAATTCTAATGTACATGTATTTAATTAATTTCCATCAATTAATTGTTTCCACTATACAATAAAAATAATAATTAAACTAAATAATTACATTTATTTAATTTCCATTTAAATAATATCCCACAGCTAAAAATAGAATAATCTAAATATAGAAATCACACCAATCACCATAAATCAAAAGAATCAAAACGACCTAAGGATCCACATTCATACTCAAGGACAGGGGTATAATCTCATGTTAATTGGATGAGTTTAGAAGGGTAGGAAACACAAAATCTTGTACACTATTTCAAGACAATATTATGGCTTAGGTTAGGATTTGGAACTGAATATTATCTCTCCTCTTTTACCATTGAGACTAGTGATAGGGCATGCTCATCCTGACAATTCAAGGAAGTTGATGCTCGGTACCTGCAAACTTGCATAAGAGACAAGCATGTGCATATATGTATAGAGATATAACAAACAATGGCAAGGATCGGCCAATCGTATGGATCTCACAAGCAAGTAACTATGACTCCGTCCCTCAACCACATCAAGTAGGAATATAAAAGCATACATGAACACCATACACATGCAAGTATGGGGTAAGTATAACCATCATTATAAATAACATTTCAAAAAAACTATAACATCATCATAAGTAACATCATATAACTGAGATATTGCTATCAGGATTCAACTGTGTAGTTTTTTGAGCCAAACTCATTAACCCATGATTCATGAGTAGTGGTTCACATGAACCCATCTCTCATGAGAATGAATGGAACACTTAGCACTCATTGGATCTAGGTGATGCTCATAGAGGTGAAGCACCGTGACTTCCCGGGAGGTCTCTTGGGAGGTCACCCTGGAAGTCCCAGTGCTTCACCTCTATGAGCATCACCTAGATCCAATGGGTTCTAAGTGTTCCATTCATTCTCATGAGAGATGGGTTCATGTGAACGACTACTCATGAATCATGGGTCAATGAGTTTGACTCAAAACACCACATAGTTGAATCCTGATAGCAATATCACACTTTGACTTGCCGTGGAAAATATCTCCTACTTATCAACATATAATTGAGTCAATATAATTATCATAAACAACTATTTATTAAAGATTCACCATGAAGTGACATACTGTTAGGAATGGGAACACTGAGAGGGGGGGTGAATCAATGTTCACTGTATTTTATCTTTTCACTTAATCTTTAAACTGACCTTAAATGCTTAAGTACTGAAATGAATATCCATATAAGCATGAAACATGAAATCAACACATAACACCAATATGGTTACAGGGAAACCCAAATAGGTAAAAAATCCAGTGGGAATTGGCACCCACTAATATTCTATACTAGTGTTTTATGATCCTTTTTAGAAGATCCTTAACCCTGTTAGGAGTTTCTTTACAATGAATTAAGTATAGTAGACCTTGTCAAGGGTCGCACCCTGTTAGGAGTCTTTTACAATAGTCCCTATTCAGGGAGTGGACACACTGTCCTAGAGCTCACTTCTCAAGTGGTGAATGCTACAACCTTCTGATATTAGATACACACTATATCTGTTGGATGAGCTGTCACTGTGACACTACTTGTCAGATCATTTCCCTTTATGCACTGATGCTTTGACCTCTTGCAAAGCTCTAATACATCTTATAGTTTCTTTGCACACTTCTTCTCTTCTTATCACAACTCTATATCGACTTCCATACTAATTACAATGGGTGCATCTCATATTTATATGCACATACAAAACAAACAACTAGGTTGGCCCTTAAAACTATTACATACAACACTTCCAATTGAATTGGCTCAAGCGTGTTTACAAAAAAACATATATACATGTTGGAAACCTAATTAAAATAGGTGCATAGCCTTTACATCATTAGAATATAACCGCAACTCAAAATGCTAACAGTCAGCTGCTTACTCTATTCTTCTCTGGCACACACTGGCTTTGTAACTTCAACTGTTTGTATCTTTCTCATACTTTCATATCTCATCATGCACTCTTAGAGTAAGCATTAATATAGTCTAACCAACTTATCTTCTAGGGTGCACTCCATAACTTGGTCGTACACATGTGCGCTGATGCTCTAAGCTTCAGGAACTCTCTACACTATCCAGTCTTCAACACTTAGTCGATTTCTGATCTTCCCAGCAAGTGTCCTGACTCCAAGCTACTATATGGCTTTGTTTCCATAATGACAACACTATACTAAGTAATATACATCAGTATAGCCAACTTTCCAACAATCTCCCCCTTTGTCATTGATGGCAACAAAGGAATATGGCCAAGTTGTTAATTGTTCCTTAATACAAAAACTTTTGTCTTATATCTCCCTTATACATAATTTTCTATCTTATATCTCCTTATACATATCTATACCATATTTTACACATACTCCCCCTTTGAAATTAATGAAAAAGGTGCTTCAAAACTATGTATACAACTACTTACTATGATAAAACATCTGGATATGCTATCTGCAGGTTTTGGATCTCCTTCCAAAATGTGATCAGTGAATTCACAATCTGGAGATGGGCGCATAATGCATACTACAACTTCTCCATCTTCTCCAAATCTGTGCTAGGACCTTGATTATATGTCACCATGGTGGCATCGATCTCCTTGATATTCTAATTAAGTATGTCTAATGAGGATGCAAGAGCATTCCTTAGCTGAGTCTGCCTAGCCCTTATATTGGTCATCTCTTTTTCTGCCTTCTCAATCTTCTCTATCTATCCTTGGTAGAAATTATTACACATGTTTAGATCAATAGATGGATCTTCCACTTATTTCCTTATGTTGTCTATCATGGATTCTGCCTCTTGAATTTTCTTGTATAGATCACCAGTCAATTTGTCTTGGTTCATACAGTCAGCAATGATCTTTTTGCCCTTTGTTGTAAATTCCTTTAAGGATGCTTGACCAGCTTTTAGTGAGCTCAGGTCAAGTGCATATTTTCTAACCAATTTATTCAATCTCTTCTTCAAGTACTTCTCTGCAACTAAGGATGAAGATTTTTCTAGGCTAGAGAAACTATTCTTGAACTGTGAAATTACTAAGCTAACATCATCAATAGAGTGTACCTTGGACACTTTCTTGTCTGCTGGTAACAAGTTGTTCAGGATGTTCGTTGACTCTACAAGGAGGGGATTCCTCATCACTTGTTTTTCCTTGGCCTTCTCCATAGCTAAGATGTTGAACTTAATCAGGTCTTCTTCTCCCCATGAATCCAAACTGGTTGTGTCAGGTGTCAAACTTGACAACAATGTTGCTGAGGGAGGTGGAGTGATAGGAGTGCTATCCATAACTTCCTCTTTTACCTTGATCACGACAGCCAATGGTTCATTTATGTTTACTTCTTTTTCTATTTCTTTTTCTTTTCCTTCTTTCTTTTCTTCCATATTTTCTTTTTCTTTCTTTTCTTCTTCTTTTTCTATTTTTTCTTTTTCTTCTTCCATATTTGTCATTTCTTGTGGATTGGGAGAATTGTTACCACATAAATTTTCAGCTTCTTGTGTGCACACAAAATCTTCTTCAAACTTGTCCAATTCAGTGTCAGTGGCTTCCATGGCTATCTCTACATTATCAATGATAATGGTGCTATCCTTTAGTGACTCTGTCATGGGCATAGACTTATCTACCTCTATTTGTGTTTTAACTACAGGTGCTGAGTCCTGAGGACCTTTCACTTATGCATTGGTGGGCTCTGCCATCTTGACTTCCTTTGAGGGTACTTGAGTTGTGGGCGCAGTAGGTGGATACATGTGCCTGTTCATAAAGACCTTCTCAAAGGCTTTCTCTATTTCCTTGGTAACTAACTCAAAGTTTTTATCCATTATATTCAACTTTCTTATCTTGGTCCTAAGGTGAGGCTTCACCAGATCTAACAATAAATTTTTCTCTTCTAGCTCACATACAGGAAGGGTTTCATCTAAAATATTCTCTCTTATCCTTAGATCCTCTTCAATAGCCTATCTCTTTTGAAACTCTAAGATATTCCATACATTATTAGGAATCATGGTCTTTAGTTCCAAGATTGTCTTCTTGAACTTCAACATGTGTTTGACTAACATTCCATGTATCTCTAATTTGTCTATCTCACTATATTTTTCATAAAATTTTTCTACTTGATCAATTTTTCCCTCATCAATTATTCTTGCACTTAGCATACTGAGACTAGGTTTGGAACTTACTTTAGGAGGTGCTTGTGAGTTCTTTTTGTTCCTTGTTACTCTTGAGGATGGATGACCAATGCTGATCTCTTTCTTCCTCTTCAACATTGCCTTATACTCAGGAGGAGCAGTAAGATCAATGGTTTCTTTGGGCACAGAAGGAGTAACATTAGTTTTACCCTTCTATTCATCTAATTTTTCTATCTTCACCTTCTTCAACTTAGGATCATTTGGTTCAGTCTTAGCTATTTCTATGCTCTCAATATCCAAAGCAATCTTCTATTCCCTTGCTTTGTCTAGGTCTGCTTGAGACACTCCAGGAATTCTCAAGATTTCTGAGGTAACCTTAGCAACCTTCCTTTTTGTTGCTATGTTGTTTAACACTGCATCAACTTCTCTTGTTTTCGCCTCATAGGTTCCCCATCTTGGCTCATTAGGGTCTTTAGGTGCTGCTAATAGAACTTGAGCATAAGCCTCTAGAATAGGCTCTTCCACTTCATATCCTAGTGGATGAATCCACTTTGTTCTTGATTCAACTACCTCCATGCATGTTATTTCTATCTCAACCATGAAGCAAATAATATGCTTGTACTTTTCAACTATCTTCTCTGGTATTCTGAATCTCATCTGCATCTTAGCCCTGAATGTCTTTAACTCCAATGTCATGTAGTTCTTCAAAGTTCTCTCAGTACATGTGTCATGCCCCTGACAGTTCCAGACTTTATTTTCTATGTTATGTTATGTTAGATACCTTTGAGTTCGAACTCTGACTGCATTCTTTTGAACTTGGTTATTTAGATTAAATATGTTATCTCTGTTATTCTGCCAGTCATTCAGGGAGTTATGTCTAATTCTGTCACTTTATGAGTCCTATTCTGATAACAGAATTGGCTTAGACTAAATTTTGAACATTGGTTTGATTATGAAATAAGGACAAACTTTATGGTTAGTTAATTGTCTGATTATTGATTCATTGTTTCAGAATCCTTAATAATATGTTAGATATGTTTAGAAATGGTTATGTTATTATGGTTAATTGTATCTTATGTTTATAGACAGTATTTAGAGTTCTATTGTTATTTAACGTTAATCAAATTCTGAATTCAAAGTAAATGAATTTGAATATATGTATTTTTATACATATAACTATGAGTGAATGTTTTAGTAATAATGTGGTATTCATTTACTAAAACTATGTGAATTAACTAAGTTAGTATATCCTATGGTGTATGTTAGTAGGAGGTTAGTGTGTTTTAGTGTTAGTTAATTGACATTGGAATGCGCTGTTATCTTGATGTTTAAGTTAGTATATATGACTAATGTTATTAGCAAAGACATGAATTAACCTATTCCTAAGTCTTTTATTATATTCTGGCTTGAAACATGACTTACGGCAGGGTTTTAATGCACTTGCTTTTGCATTGAGCTGTTAGTGGGTTTAAGCTATTTTTCGGCTTGTGGAAATGTACTATGTTGGACATTTGGTAGGTATTGAGTTGTGTTCACTGCAAGCGATAAGTTTGCATTGAATGAACTTATCGATGGCAATTCATTGTTGAGTTTGAAGTCTGCCATTTGCTCTGGTTAAGGAATTGTAGTTTGTTTATGACTCCATTCTTTTTACCATGTTATGCTGCGGCATTTTGGGTAAACAGTTGGTTATGGACCCGTGTTACTGTTGTATTCTTCATGATAAGTGGCATGGAATGAAAGGGATATTCATGGCAAAGATAAACCCTTCTGTTCATAGTCATTTAGGAAGTTGGGTGTTTGTTACTGTTATCTCTGCATTTTGGGCTCTCTTGCACGGCATTTTGGCATTTTGGGAAGCTCACCTGGCAGGAGCTAGCTTCGGCATTTCGGTTTTGGATATCTTCCTCATACGAATACCAGGCAGGGGCATCTCTTACCTTAAACTCTGTTTCCATTTTATGAATCTGCAAATGAAATAATGGAATGTAGATTACTACTATCTGTTAGTTGATAAAATGTGAAGTTCTATGTTTGTACATTTTGTGAGTTCGGTCATGAATCAATCTTTTCTTTCTAGGATAGATTAGAAGTTAATCTAGTTACTTAATGTTGTGAATAGTGGGGAAATGTGGAAACATACGACTGTTTAGCAAGTGTTTTGGGTTTAGTGTGGTATTAAACACATATCTTTTATATGCTATGTTCGAGCATAATGTAATAAGGGATATCTCTGTTCTGAGTATGAAGTTGTCAATGTTTTAGTTAAGTCTGTGTTGATCTATGGATTATAGATATGTGGATGTTATATGGATGTATCCTTGTGTGTTAGGGTATCGATGTTTACTTGCTTAGGACAGTGTTAAGGGAGTTAGTCAGGTTTGATAATTAACATATCAATACAGTATGGAACCAGCATGAGTTTTTGTGTTAAAACTTCTGTAATGGTCTTCTCGCACTGTAAATGTTGTTAGGGCACTGTAGTATCATCTCGCATTTGGTTTGTATAGACTTGGTTAGAAGATGATATTGGGTTTATCTATCATTTTTATTAACTGAATTTTGGTATCGATGTTTGCTCTTAAGCTTAAATTGAGGAAAAGGGAATTAATGGTATTTCATAGTGTTTTGGATACCTGTCGTATTTAGTGTTTACACTTGTAACATAAGTGTGGATTAAAGTTTTCTTTTGGGCAAACCCCTTTGGTTATCTAGTGTCGTTCTCTTTTGTCAAAAGGTTGTTTGTCACTATATCTATTAGTTAATAAAGGAATGTGGATGTCTTGGTTATGTCAAACTTGATTACAATTTTTATGATCATCAGTAAATAACACCAGTGTGTATTACAGTTGTTACAACATTAGGAAATGTTAAGGGATTTATAGGAAAGACAATTCCTATCTTGTACAGATAGTAAGGAAAAGAAAAGAAACACTTTGGTAATTTGATTAAGAGGTAGAAGTCAGTTATTTTTTGTCATTATTTTATATATTCGGTAGATTAGTAGTATAATAAGGTAGTTGTTTTCTGTGACAGCACTGTGAAAATTAGTGTGGTTTTCTATTGCATATTCATGGACTTAAACTATTATTTACAGATTATGCAATTAGATATATAATAGATGATATAATTGTCATTCTAAACTATTAATTACAAGCTTATATGATTACATAAACATATATATATACCTGCTGGGATATGTATATGTATACACATCCGTGGTGTAAACATGTACATACGCCAACATGTATATAATAGATGCTATGACTGTCAATCTGAACTATTAATTACAAGCTTATATAATTATGTATTCATATATACATAATACATGTTGGGATATGTATATGTATACACAAGCCGTGGTGTATACATGTACATACACCAACATGTATATAAATGGTATAAACTTGCAATTAATAGAGCAGGGTGTATGGCCATATAGTTTAATAATTTGATTATGGTAAACTAGTATGTTTGTTAAAAGTGATGGGTGTTGTGTTGATTCAGTTGATGAATGATTATGTTAGCTCTTTTCTATTCAATGGAAGCATGGATTTAATATGGATATTTTATTGTACAGTTACAGTTTTAATGTTAAGTTAATATGGAGATTGTTTTGATTGGATTTGTGATGGAGAAAGAGTTGTGATCTTTTCATCTTTCGAGAAACATCATGTTGATGAATGTATGTTAAGGAATATGGTAACATGGTTTTATAATGGATTTCTTATTGCTATTTCAATTTTGTAAATTGATGCATTAGAAATGGATGGTTAGTGAAATTGTGTAATATAGTTCATTTCACTGTTTTCATTAATTGCTAGATCAAGTGTTTTTTTGAGATAATGCAAGAATGATCCGTAGATTAGGGGCTGACATTAGTCTAGTACCTTGTGATGATAGAATTTATGTCAATTGTGACTGACACTAGTCTATATCCTTATGGGAAAGAATTTTTGTCAGTTGTTTAATTAAGTGATAATTATAAATTCAAGGGTTATGGGTTTTCAATTAACAAAGATAAAACATTATGGTTTCATCAGACATAATGGATTACTACAAGTTTCATTACGGATACATAGCGTAGGTCCTTATGTGGACACCCATGAACTATTGGATCATTGCTTGTCATTTTCTTTGCGAGTTTATTTCTGTTAGAAAGAAATTCAGTGCTTGATGATTTTGGTGTACTATGAAATTATGTTATTTAGTTTCCAATTACATCTGTATTTAATTTGCATAAATGTTATATTGTACTAACTTATATGCTTGCAGATATTTGGAGATGATTCATTTTCTTTATCATTGTGACTGAGCCCTGTTTGCTGTTTGCGTTTGTGTTCATTTTGGTTTTCAGGTTTTAGATGGATAAATCAATGAATATGGGACAGTGGATAGCAGTTGTTAAGTTTTATGGGAAACAGATCATTTCATGGTTATTAGTTATCAGATCTATTCATAGAATGTAATGGATTTGGAAATAAGAAATTTTGTTTAGAGACTTATTCTTTGAATAAAGAGTATTATTATTACTCTGGTGTAAATTGATTGTAAACTATAAAGCTCTAAGAAGTGGTTGTTATGATTGTATGTAGCAGTTTGCAATTTTAATAAAAAAAAATTATTGTTGTGGTCTTATGTGATTTATTTATGGTTGTTTCTTCCTTAGTTTCATCTTTTATCTTTTAGTATAGATGGGGTGTTACAACATGCCTTGAGAGATATATATGGCATTGTGGGAATGGATTTGTCTAGATACAAATCAGACACTTTTCCAATAATATGGAAGTACATATAAATGATCAAAGACCCAAATCTAAATATCTTGGTCTTATCATGCTTTATTGCCTTGATGTTGTCAATTAGCTATGCGCACAAGATTTCACATAGGCTGAACTCTCATTTTCATTTACAATTCTTATGGCTACAATAATTGTGGCCGCAGACACACTGTTCACCCTGCTAGTGTGTTGGAACCTATAACCTAGTATCATGGACATAAATTTGATGTCATCTTGCTCAATAGGTTCTATAGTCATACCGCACCTATCACTTCTTAATTTGTAAGTCTGCTCAACAATCTTCCTCAAATCTTTTCCCATTGGAAAGATGGCTCCTATCTTTGAGAGGCCTGTCATTTCATGAATTAGGTCACTAGTAATTCTGACCAGCACTTCACCTATCCAAAATAGGTCATCATGAATCCTACTCAGTAGAATCTTGATCTATTCTAATTCATAAAACTCATATGCCGTAGCATACTCCACTATAGGGTGATTATTCCACCATGCATACTCATCCATAAAGGTTTTGTCTAGTTTTAGCATAGTTTCCATGTGCGCCCTTAATCTATCCAACCCTACTGGTTCTTTCTTACATTAGATGTATGCCCTAATATCCTTGACATGCATAAAGCCCATAGGTGTGTGGGAGAATGCCCCTTCTAGGTCATCTAGTGTAGATTTAAATGGATGCCTCTTAAACACATATCTTTTCTTCTCTGCAACATCAAATACTATAGGAGTAGCCATCACTTGTATAATGCTTCTTCAAAAGTTTGCAAGAGATTCTGCATTGATGTGATGAACTAGGGTTTCTGCAATCGATCAATCACATAGTAACTCACTTGATGAATAAAACTACAATGCTTCTCAATCAACTGCTAAGGCTCTTTTTCTCTCCAATCGCTCTCAATATGAATGCAATGAGAGATCTTCTATCTTCTATGTACTTTAAAGTGGGAATTCTACCATTAATGCTTGTTGCATAAACCAGGCTGTCATTAGGAAATTCCTAACTTTCTTTCTACAAACTATCAGTTGGTGCGCTCTTGCATGAAGGTTCCTCTAGTCTCCAAAATCTTAATTCCAAAGGCACATACTTTGAGAGTGAGTTTACTAGCCACGCAGGGGTCTAGAGCTAAATTAGCTCCCCCTATGACCCTAAGGACCATTCATCTAGATGTAGAGGGTGCGTCCATAGTGGATGCATCCAATACATACTCATCAACCTTGTCCTTCTTTGCTTCTAACCAAATCAAGCTCGCATCCTCTGAAGCTTTCACAAAATTAACTTCTCCCTCGGGATCCAAAACTAGTTCTTCGGGCTTTTGAGGGCTTTCCTAACCTTGCATCCTTGATCTGCAAAACTTTGAGATGTGTCCAACCTTGTTACAAGAGTGACAAATGACTGGAGGCCTTATATTCCTCAGCGCATTGACATGAGTCATCATTTTACATTGTTTAGCTGAGTGACCATTGTAGTTACATATATGACATGTAACATTTTGAGAGATTCTTACATTTGACTGATTCTGATTTCTTTGATTATATTGAGTCCTATTCTTTATTGCATGAATAACAATAACCATTGAAAGGTCTTACCTCTATACAATTCCTTGCTATGTGTCCATGCTTGTTATATGCATAACAATTGTGGTCTACTGGCTTGCACTCATTCTTAGGTGATTTAGTATGATCCTTAGTCTGACTTCCAGTCTCCTTAGCTTCAGAGGTGCCTTCTAGTGCTTTCATTCTTTCTCACATGTTGTCAATCTGATTTTATGCTTCATTGTATCCAATGAATCTAGTATCTCCTTTAGCTCTTCTTGCATATAACTAAGATTCTATCAAATCAAAATTGGTATGTAATTTATCAATGTGATTCTTAGCAGCTTTTAATTCAGATTCCAAGCTTTCTTTGTTGTTCCTTAGCTCCAAGATTTCCATGTTTTCTTGCCTCAATTCTTCATTTAGTTGAAGGTTTTGTTTGATCTGTTCATCATAGACTTCCTGATTGTTAGTCATCTTATCATCAAATTCTTCAAGTTGTTCATTTAAGGATGTATTTTCTTCATTCAGCTTCTTGACCATTGTCCCTAGATCACTGGTAGAGCATTCTTTCAAATTTTTTCTTAGCCTTTTGATGACTAATTAAGCATCACTAAGTTTTTCTTTTAGTTCTTCAATTTCTCTTTCAAATTTTTCTAGGTCTTCAAGAGTAGCTTCAAGATTTATTTTCAGATGTTTCATTTCTACTTTGTCCATGATCTCCTCAAGTGGTTAAACTTCTTTGCTAAGGACCAGAGCTCTAATAGCAATTGTTAGGAATGGGAACACTGAGAGGGGGGGTGAATCAGTGTTCACTGTATTTAATCTTTTCACTTAATCTTTACATTGAACTTAAATGATTAAGTATTGAAATGAACATCCATATAAATATGAAACATGAAATCAACATATAACAATATGGTTACGGGGAAACCCAAATAGGTAAAAACCCCGGTGGGAATTGACACCCACTAATATTATGTACTAGTGTTTTATGACCCTTGTTAGAAGATCCTTAACCCTATTAGGAGTTGCTTTACAATGCATTAAGTACAATAAACCTTGTCAAGGGTCAGACCCTATTAGGAGTCTTTTACAATAGTCCCTATTAGGGGAGTGGACACACTGTCTTGGAGCTCACTTCTCAAGTGGTGAATGCTACAACCTTCTAATATCAAATACACACTATATCTATTGGATGAACTGTTGTGTGTGTGAATTTTGTACCTAATCTATAGACACAACACTTCAGTAAAACATTAGAGGTTAGCAAAAATCAAAATCGTGCAATGAATTGAAAGCTAATCTAACCAGACAATTTATTGCCTTATAATAGGTGCGAGTATGATGTTCTCAGATTGTATCGAGATCAGTGACCTTGACGACACCTAAATGAAGGATTTTAATGCAAAACTGATATAAAATATATGAATGCAATTAATCTATTTTTAAAAAAAATTTCTATGCAATGATATGAGAAAATGATATGAATCTAGAATCTAAGATGAAATTGATATGCAATGAATTGATCTAAGATGAAATTGATATGCAATACTCAAAAACAAGAATGATCTCACAATAGATTGGATTCGCAAAGATGATTCTTCAGTCTCCAATTCGACAGCGTGAGGATGCAAAAATATGAGATGGATTGTGAAGAGATGAGCCTTGATTTTATAGAAATCCAGGGCTTTGGAGGTGCATGAGAAAAAAGCCATAAATCACTCAAATAACTCAGGTTGATTTTTGAGTTATTTTTAAATAAAGGATATTTAACTCACAAAAACATGCAAAAGTAGAGTTGAACTCAAAATAGAGTTTAGCTTTAATTGATAATTGATAGTTGTCTGCTTTTGTGATTGTGCATGTTTTATTAATGAATTAATTTAATAATAAAGTGATTTATTTCCAACTTAACTGATTTTTAAAAAATAAAACAATTGATTTATGGGTTAATCAATTATTTTTCAAACTTTTATTCAAAAACAATATTATTAAAAATTGACAGCTTGCTTTAATTAATTAAATAAGAATTTAATCAATTATTCATAAGATTTTAGATTTATTGTCAAAATTAAATAATACAATTTAGGAATAAATGTAATTAACTTCAATTAAATAATTAAGTGGCTGAATTAAATCTAATTAATTGAATATTGAGAATATTCAATTAATCAAACTTTAGGATAAATAGGATTTATCACCAAATAATTATTAAATCAAAGATAATTAAGATAATTAGGAATATTACTAAGAATATTCTCCGATGCAGAATTTGAGATAATCAATTAAGATTCGATGATGTGCCAATGTGCCTTAGGTTAGGACTTTGATGTCGATTTCATTTGATATGTCGATGTAGGAGGTTAATGAACTTATAGGCCATTTTTGGGGTATTACATTTTTCCCCTCTTTGAATTGTTGTGTGAAGCGCAGTAGTTCAAAGATAGTCTATGTTTGATGAAGATATGAAACTGATGTTTGAAATTGATATTGATATGAGATAGGAACTGATTGAAAGATTTGATATGAAGATAATAGGTCCTGAATGACCAAAGATAATGTTAACTATAACAGTGATGAACCAATTAAACAAAAGTGTCAAAATGCCTGATTCCGAACCTTATGATTGTGAAGAAGTTAGTGACCGATTCTAGATTCGATTGTCCTTAGAAGAATCACATAGGTATCACATCTGAACCCTTCAATTACCGAAGAACCAAGGAAATAACACATTTGAACTGATAGTTGCAAAAATTGATACAATTTACAAGATTAGGAGAATACCAGATTGATATGGATCTCAATGAACCTGATATGCCCCAAGCAATGATAGATTTGCCCCGAGTGATGAGGACTTTTGATGAATCAGCAACTAGACATAGTTGTTGTCTTGATTACTAAGGAAAGATATGATTTCAAATTTGATTACAGACTTTGAATGATATGCAATACCATGCCCCCTTTGGGATTAAAATTGAAATCTGACAAGAAAAGTCAATGTTGAATAGTTCACAAGCATGTTAATTGATTTGAAAAGTGGTTATATAAGTCCAGGAATGCATTCTGCATCATTTAGAGGTCTAGAAGACCAAGTTTGACTAGGTTTGACCATGAGTTGACCATAGTTGACCAAGTTGAAATTTTGATAGTTTGATGTAAGATAATCAGTTAAGTTGAATTCTAGATTTTTTGTGATGATTGAAGGTCGATTATGCAAGTAGTTAATAATATGAATGATCTCAGATTTTGATTTTGAACCCGAAAAAGGATTCTACTTGTTGTTTCGTTGGAGGAACCTTCATGTGAGATTTAGCTCTGGCTAGATTTGAAGAGATATGAAGAATTGTTTAAGGTTTGAAGTGTTTCCAAACATTTGTGAGATTATGCAGACATGCAAGATGCAAAGAAACATGCCAAATGAAATGCAACCTAAGACCTAGGACCTAGTCACTGATCATGTGTTGATTTGTTATCATCATTGAACTTTTAGGTAACTAGATAAATCAATACAATGCCCACTAGCTATGAAACCATAGACATACGAATATCGATTTGTATTTGCAAGAATCAATACAACACCCACTGGTCAACAACCATGGATATATGAATATTGATTTTATTTTCAGGATGTCGGATTAGATATAAGCACCAAGGTACAAGCGCCAGGATGACCTGAATATCATGTCCATTTTGATATAGCAATTTATATAAGCATCAAAACATAAACATCATGATGACTTGAATATGCCTTGCATTACAAACACATCAAACAGTCAAGAGATCATTCTAAATCCAATGTGAATTACCCGTAGTGACCCTTTATTGTTCACATCATTAGGTAAGATCATATTTCAAAATAGGAGAAAGAACTCACTCAAAAAGACAATAGTTAGATCAAACTTCCTTTAATTTTATGGGTATCAATGGTCGAGGTACGCATGGCCATCTAATTTGAGATAGAGGCTCTTACAGTCGGACACCATTTCAATCCAAAATTTTCAAAGTTGTTAGATTTTCACATACAAGCAAAAGACAAAGAAAAAATTATGCCCCTAGTCATCACTCTCTAAATCCTATAAAGGACATCATCGAAGAGCTCAAAGAGACACAATATGCAAAAAACTCAATGCGAATCAGTAAGCATACAAGGAGATAAAAGCACGTAAAAAGCATAGATTGTTTTCAGTTTGTGTTTGATGTTTGATTGTGTTGTTGTAGATGCAAAATCCTTTCTGGAGACAAGGCAGACTGACTGACTCAAATGAAGGTTCAAAGGACTCTAACTGGATATGCCACATCTAAAGTATACTGGAGACCATAGGATATGACATTGATTGCCCCCAAGCTTGAAACATTGATAGAATACCGATGTAGTTGCCAATGGTGTACAGATTGACTTATTAAAAATAGGAATGCAGAAATAAACTAGAAGATATGTACAAACTAAAGTAAGACTGAAAGCTGGGAAAGACCAAGATTGCATTGATAGATAGAGAATTTTGAAACAAGTGGCACTCATTTTTTGGGTTTTCACCATCTTGGTAGAGATTCTATTTTTTCTACCAAGGCGCCTGTTTCCAGGTTTTCACCAAGGCACTTTTTCTTTTTCTCATTTTTTTGTATTTTTCATTTTTCAATTTTTTTGTACTTTTGATTTTTTTACTTTTTTTTGTAAATCATCAAAGGCACCTATTGCTAGGTTTTCACTAAGATGCTCATTTTTTCAGGACTTTTTCTAATTTTTAAAAAAATTTCAAGACATTTTACCATACACTGAATGCCTTAGGCATATAATTTCTTTAGATGTAGAATGTTAATTGGTTCTTAGAGATGTTCTCCTTCAGTCATTAAGAGTTGATAGGAACCAATGCCAAAAGTAGCAGTGATTACAAAGGGACCCAGCCAGTTGGGTTCAAACTTCCCCTTGCGTTCTCGATGTGATTGATTTTTAAGATTCTCTCTCAAGACTAGATCACCAACCTGAAATTCTCTATGTCTGACTTTCTTATTGTAACCTCTAGACATTCTCTTTTGATATAATATGAGATGATCATATGCTACTTGTCTACACTCATCTAGTAGTTCAAGTTCTTGAAACCTAGACACTCTGTAGTCATCATCAGTTACTAGACCATGCATTCTAATTCTTAGTGATGGGATTTCAACCTCAATAGGTAGTACCACTTTAGACCCATAAACTAAAGCAAATGGAGTAGCCCCAGTGGGTATTCTCATACTCATTCTAATACTTGTTCTGATACATGTTCTGATACTTGGTTCTAATACTTGTTCTGATACTGGTTCTGATACTATTCTGATATTGGTTCTGATACTTGTTCTGATATTTGTTCTGATACTTGTTCTGATAATGGTTCTGATACTTGGTATACTTGATAGCATCTTTTTCTATTGCAAACTCCCAAGCAAGATCATATCGTGTAGTCCCAATGTCTAGCAACGTAGAGAACAGGAGGGATTGGCAAGCTGGTGGAAGAGATGGAAGACAAGAGAATGAAGGAGAATGAAGGGAAGCAATCCTCAAGGGAAAACTCCTCAAGAATACCCAAGCTAGGGAAAAATTATCATGTAAAGCACATTGGGACAAGCAATGAAAGGCTAGCATAGGATAAGTCACAAAAGTGTAATGCAAGAGCAGGAAAGGATGCAATCTAAAGCAGTAGACATGTCAAGAGGCTTCATAGCACTATGTTCTACTCTTTTTTTAGATCAAGACCAAAGGGGAAAAGGATAGTCAAAGACTAAAATGAATGAAGGAAAATAAATATGAAGGGTAAATAGGAAGGGAATGAAAGCAAGACTGTCGTAAGATAGCCCACAAAATAGCCAAATGTTCACATATAGATCAACATTGTCAAGATCAAAGAGAGAAGATGGAATAGATGAAATATGTAGAAGAACTACACATGATGCCTGATTGCTAGGTTTTCATCATGTACTTATCCAAGGTGCCACAAGGGAGTGGTTTTCACCATAGGATGAATTTATTTCTCTTTACTTTTGCTACCACGGTGCCTGTTTCCAGGTTTTCACCAAGGCACATTTTCAATTTTTTTTTTTTTTTGAAGAAGGAAAGCTTTTTAGATAGTGCTCCTTGAAAGGATAAACCATGATATGCCAAGGATTTAAGATGATATGCTCAAAGATGTTGATAGGAAAAGGAATATGGAAGAGAAAAATGGAGGACAAGGTTTTATGGAAAGCGAGTGAGGTTGGAAGATAAGAGGAATAGGCAAATGAGGAAAAATGATAGAAGGTAGAAGGATAATGAATGGAAGGATTGTGAAAAGGTAGATGGAAAGGAAGGCAAGATCAACATCAACACACACCTTGAAGGGTGGTGAGAGGATGAAGGAAATGTGAATGAAGGAATACATGAAGGAATATGGTGAATGGATAGCAGAGGTTGTGGTTTAGGCACATGGAATGGAAGAATATTTTTGGAAGAAGATGAAGTGGAAGTCTTTGGAAGCTTGAATGTCAACTTTACTTTTTGCTCAAAACTAGACTCTTTCAAGAGAGACTTTGGAATCCATATAGCTGTAGGCTTTTCATTTGTTTTTGATGATCTAGAGAGAATATCTTTAATGATGGATTTTGGAACCCATACTTGTCTTGTAGTTTTTTTCTTAGATATCTCTTTTGAATTTATGTTTCCATGTCTATTAGAAGAGACATGATGATCTTATTTTTTTGATGGATTCTTGTATTGCTTCTTTTTCTTGTATTGAACATTCAAGTTACTTCCAAAAGACTTGAGACTTATGGAAGAAGAAGGAGGATATGACTGGTTTAGATGGGTGGGTGGATGAAAAGGATTCAAGGGTATGCATCTATGTTGATCTTGAGGAAAGATAGGAGATGGAGGTATGTAAGGACCCAAGATGGATGGCAAATTAGGAGAGTTAGGAGGGGAAAGTGAAGGGACATAAGGACCCAAGATGAAAGGTAGATGTGAAGCCCTTTGTAGTGGTGGAAGAGGTCCAAGGATGGAAGTGGAAAATGCATAAGGATAATCAATAAGTTCATCAACATCTATATGAAAACCAAGAACATCAGCATCTTTAGAGTGAGTATTAGGATTTTCAATAGAATCATGGACATCTTGAATATGAGCACCTTCTTTGATAGGATTGTTTAAAGCTTGCAAAGACTTAGGAAGAGTAGAAAGTGGAAATGAACATGGAGTGGTAGAATAAGAAGATGGAAGACTTTGATCTTGACAAGGATCTTTGGATAGCATAAGCGCATAATTTTTCTCTTGATTTTTAATAGGCTTAACATTGGAAGTAAAAACACCATTTTTACCAACCTTAATGGAAGTATCATCTTTGAAAATTGGAAGTTTAGTAAGGTTATTTTGATTTTCAATAAGCTCAACGGTGTAAGTAGTTACTTGATCTTGCTGAGGAGAAGACTTAAGACATGGTGGAATGAATGAGAAAGGGTGTACAGGATCAAAAGAACCATGGAATGGATAAGAGACATCATGAAAAGGATTGGATAACATGGAGGGTTCTTGATCTTGATCTTTCTTTATGTTATTTTCTTTATCATTTGTAGAGTCCTCTTGACATGGAGCCACTTCTAAGGACAAGGAAGCATGTTGGGATTGTATGGAAGACTGCTGCAGAGATGGTGAAGGACCAGCTAAAGTAGACATTGTAGCGTATGAAGGCTTAGGCTCTTTAGGTTTAGCATCATTGAAAGTATTTGTAGCCAAGTGAAGGTTAGCTTGAGTTTCTTTAAGAGGTAGCCCTTGAGGATAACTGTAGGGAAACACATGAAAAGTATTAGGATCTTTGTTGGATGAAGAATTTGTGAAAGATTTCGAAGACTCAGAAGCTTTAGGAAATGTATGGGTATTGGAGGAAGTAGAGGATGGAAGAGAACCATCACACGACAAAGGTTCAACATTAACATGATCTTGCTTGAGAGTGTAATCTTTGTTTTTAGCATGAGATTTCTTAGAGGAAAGATTCTTATAGTATTTATGTTTATGGTCAGCATGTTGAGCTTTCTCTTCCTCAAGTGAAGTAGATGTATCATCTAGGTATTGTTCATAGAAATCATCAAAGTCTCTTTCAAAATCAGAGTCATATGGATCACCATCATGATCTATCTAATGTGACGACCCATTTCTAGTAAGCACAAGCACACGACTAGGAGGAATCTTAGGAACAGAGGTGTCATAGGTATCATTACATTGTCTATCATCATAGTCATCATAGTCTTCAAAGATGGGCATGTCACTCTCTATGGAAGAGGTATCAAAAGGATTATCACATTGCTCATATTTTTTCTAAGAGCATGGTGACATGTACAAGTCTATATCAAATGGAAAAGGCCATAGAGCTTCCATGGAGAACTCTTTAGGTTCCTTTTCTTTCTCAAGTTTGTTAAGTTTAACTTGCATAGCGTGTATCTATTTCATCATAGCTGTGATTAGAATTTCTTCCTCATGTGTATTGATTCTTTGAGACATGTGTATTGATTCTCAATGGCTACTACTCTATTCTTGACACAGTGATTTGTATGACAGATTCTGGAACTAGGCTGAAAAAGCTGGGTATCTAGCAATTCTGACAACTTTCTAACAACTTTAAAAATTTTCCCAAATGACACTCTGTAGACTCGTACGACAGTGGGTATGCTATGAAATGACAATTGAAAAGCTCATACGATAGTTGCAAAACTCGCATGACAGTTGCTAGCAGAATGTGACTTTTTGAATTTGACTGGTAGAAAGACTCATATGACACTAGGTTCTTTACCATACGATAGTTGGGAAATAATGAAATGACATTTGATAGAAACTCATATGACTTTCTAACTGACTAAGATGATAGTGGACTCTAGAAAATAATTTTACTTCAGATTTTGCAAATTTTGAGTTTTCAGATTCGGATTGTTTGGAAATTTTAATGTCTAGATTTGAGGATTGTAACAGATTTGTCTGTTTTCAATAAACAGATAGATAAACAAGCACACAAAATAGCAAGCAAGTGATTTCAAGTATGTTTGAAAATAATGAACAAGGAAAAAACCAACCTTGTGCATGAACAATCAAGTGACTTATTTGTTCTAATCTTTAGAAGCACTAATTGTGTATGTTCCAAAAATGTTTTGCAATAATGCACATATACCCTAGAAAATGAAAATTTGGCCTCACTAGGGTTTTTAGTATGGTTTGACTTTGAAACTTTTATGATCCAAAGGGGTGAACTCCAATCCCAGCGCACCAGGGTTTTGACACAGTCTAAGAATTTAATCAATCAGGAGCTGCTAGGGAGATTTGACAACCCAACAATGAACCACACTTGTGAAGATTTCTTCCACAAGGACATTTATATAGCGGTTGTCACTACCACAGTGAAAATAGCTATTATCGCTTGAGGTTCTATCAACGTGGTTGACCTAATTAAGGGAATGTCCACTATGGTTAACCCTCTTTAAAGGTGACTCACAAGATATACCACATGGAGACTGGTTCCAGATTCAAAGATTTGGGTTTTTGGTACTATCCAAAAAGGAAGTAGAGCATAATCCCCTAACCTTTTCACTTTTAACCCAAACAAAGCAGACAAATTAATCCAACATGCTAAGACCAAGATTATCTCACAAAGATCTATGATGTCAACCCCTTAGGATCTATCAACCTCTCTGGAGAGAGAATGCCTCAATCAAAATTTGAAGACACGCGGATCTAGTGGAACGTAAGACTCCCTCAGTATCCTCCCCACCTACAAGGGATCCTTCATTGAGAAGAGTTTCACTGGAAACCCACTCTCTCAAGATCCACAAATAGTGTTCATGGGGCCTAATTACTATGTGTAACAAAGATGCTGAAAGTAAACTATGTTCATTTTTATAGCCCAAATGAAGTATGTGACAAGAAAGAAATAAAAGTCACTCAAGCTAGACACATGAGATGTTCATTTTAGATCCAAAATCAAAGTCTTATCAGCTGAGAAGATTACTTGAATTTCTCACAATGCGCTTAGTATATTTTTACCTATTTTTAGCAATTCTTGCACTTTTTGTCTTCTATCTTTTGTACCCATAGGATGTACCTACACCTGCACCTGCAACCCACTGTTATGAAAAAATTACCTATTCTTGTACATGAAACCCAATGTTATAAAAATCCATCAAAAAAATAAACACAACTTGTCAACCCCACGTGTTAGAAAATCAGGTTAGTCAAAGATAATATGTCATTTGATAATCGAAAAACCTGTTGTCATAAAAAATCAGATTCTAACCAGTCTGCACTAAATCAACAATAACTTTTGCAAATAAAAATGAAATTAATCCAAACCAATGGAAAATGAAAACTAACTCAAATACCTTTCCAGAAATATAAATTTTAGATCTGTATCATGTCATATGTGCATGTACCAATAAAAATACCAGTCAGATTTCATAAAATCAGGTTCAGACCAGTCCTCACTAAAATGATCATAACTTTTGAAAATAAAAACTAAATTAATCCAAACCAATGGAAAATGAAATTTAACTCAAATAAATTTCCAAAAATATAAATTTTGGATCTGTATCATATCATATGTGCATATACCAATAAAAATATCAGTCGGATTTCATAAAATCAGGTTCAGACCAGTCTTCACTAAAATGATCATAACTTTTGCAAATCAAAATAAAATTAATCCAAACCAATGGAAAATGAAAGAAAACTAAAATAAATTTCCAAAAATATAAATTTTGGATTTTTATCATGTCATATGTGCATGTACCAATAAAAACATCAGTCAGATTTTTAAAAAATAGCCTAGAAATTTATCACAAAACTCACAAAAATTAACCTTGTGGTCCTGGGTTCGAGAAAAATGATAGAAATTTGATAGAATAGAATGGAAACCCATTTCAGGGCCCCATGGTGGGCACTAGAAATATGTGTGTGAATTTTGTACTTGATCTGTAGAAACAACACTTCAGTAAAACATTAGAGGTTAGCAAAAATTGAAATCATGCAATGAATTGAAAGCTAAACTAACCAAGCGATTTACTACCTTCTAATAGGTGTGAGTATGATGTTCTTAGATTGTATCAAGATCAGTGACCTTGACGACACCTAAATGAAGGATTTTAATGCAAAACTGATATGAAATATATGAATGCAATTAATCTATTTTTTTAAAAATTTCTATGCAATGATATGAGAAAATGATATGAATCTAGAATCTAAGATGAAATTGATATGCAATGAATTGATCTAAGATGAAATTGATATGCAATGCTAAAAATAAGAATGATCTCACAATAGCTTGGATTCGTAAAGATGATTCTTCAGTCTCCAATTTGACAGCATGAGGATGCAAAAATATGAGATGGATTGTGAAGAGCTAAGCCTTGATTTTATAGAAATCCAGAGCTTTGGAGGTGTATGAGAAAAAAGTCATAAATCACTCAAATAACTCAGGTTGATTTTTGAGTTATTTTTAAATAAAAGATATTTAACTCACAAAAACATGCAAAAGCAGAGTTGAACTCAAAATAGAGTTTAGCTTTAATTGATAATTGATAGTTGTTTGCTTTTGTAATTGTGCATGTTTTATTAATGAATTAATTTAATAATAAAGTGATTTATTTCCAACTTAACTGATTTTTAAAAAATAAAACAATTGATTTATGGGTTAATCAATTATTTTTCAAACTTTTATTCAAAAACAATATTATTAAAAATTGTCAACTTGCTTTAATTAATTAAATAAGAATTTAATCAATTATTCATAGGATTTTAGATTTATAGTCAAAATTAAATAATATAATTTAGGAATAAATGTAATTAACTTCAATTAAACAATTAAGTGGTAGAATTAAATCTAATTAATTAAATATTGAGAATATTCAATTAATCAAACTTTAGGATAAATAGGATTTATCACCAAATAATTATTAAATCAAAGATAATTAGGATAATTAGAAATATTACTAGGAATATTCCCCGATGCAGAATTTGAGATAATCATTTAGGATTCGATGATGTGCTGATGTGCCTTAGGTTAGGACTTTGATGTCGATTTCATTCGATATGTTGATGTAGGAGGTTAATGAACTTATAGCCCATTTTTGGGGTATTACAACTGTCACTCTAACACTACTTGTCAGATCAGCTCCTTTTATGCACTGATGCTTTGACCTCTTGCAAAGCTCTAATACATCTTATAGTCTCTTTGCACACTTCTTCTCTACTTATCACAACTCTATATAAACTTCCATACTAATTACAATGGGCGCATCTCATATTTATATGCACATACAAAATAAATCACTAGGTCGGCCCTTAAACCTATTACATACAATGCTTCCAATTGAATTGGCTCAAGTGTGTTTAAAAAAAAACATATATACATGTCAGAAACCTAATTACAATAGGCACATAGCCTTTACATCATTAGAATATAACCGCAACTCAAAATGCTAACAGTCAGCTACTTACTATGTTCTTCTCTAGCACACACTGGCTGTGTAACTTCAACTATCTGTATCTTTCTCATACTTTCATATCTAATCATGCGCTCTTATTCTAAGCATTAATATAGTCTAACCAAATTATCTTCTAGGGCATACACCATAACTTGGTCATATGCATGTGCACTGATGCTTTGAGCTTCAGGAACTCTATACACTATCCAGTCTTCAACACTTAGTCGATCTCTAATCTTCCCATCAAGTGCCCTAACTCCAAGCTACTATATGACTTTGTTGCCATAATGACAACATTATACTAAGTTATATACATCAATATAGCCACCTTTCCAACACATACATCTAAAATCATAATAAAACTAAAATATCAAAGCACACATACAAGAGCCCTAAAAGAGTTTTGCAAGGATAACAGAAAAGCAAACTATGGAGGGGTACTACATCCACCTCCCCTAGAATTATGCTTACTCCTAGAAGCCTACTAACAAAATAGGAACATAAGTCCCATAAACATTGCTACACCCAACTAAAATCTAAGCAAAGGATCACTGAGTAGGTCCCATCGGGCCCTTTCCTGCCCTATGGTTTGAACTTTGAGGATCATTCCCTACTGAAAATGCCCTATGGGATCTACCTGCATCACCCACTGTAGGCTCAAAAGTTGTCGGCCTCTATCCTGAATGCTGAGATGAATACTAGGGACATTTTTTTTCTTTATGACTATATTGGCCACAAGAGAAACAATCTCCACTAAAACCTCCCCCTGCAGAAGCTGTACTAGACTACTGGAAGCTATCTCTACTAACCTCCTGATGAAAACTCTAAGCAGGATGACTATAAGAATGAATCTTGATATGCTGATGATTACATAAGTTCTTGGACTAAGAACCACCACCCTGAGCTGGGGAAGAGAACCCCTTCTACTACTAATCTTGATTACCTTGTGAAAAGGTAGAAGGGTTTTGAGAATTTTTATTCTTCTAAGACTAATTCCCCTTGGAATCACTAGGCTGAACACCTCTCTGACCACCATGACCCAATGCTAGATTTTCCTCTATAAGATTACCCTTAATGACTGCTTTCTTGAGGGTCTTAGGCTCAAAGAGTCTATCATCCCCAATTATGTGAGCATTAATTCCCCTAACAAAGTGTTGAATTAGGAGAGTTGTATCCTTTCCAAAGCCATAATACTGCTTGAGTTTGAAAAATTGATGCTCATACTCTCCCACTGATAGGATCAACTACCTCAGGTTGTGAAATTCATCTACACTCTGCTACCTCCACTGATCTGAGCGGAAGCACTCTCAGAAGTTCTCAAGGAATACCTCCCAAGTCATAGTATCCATTCGAACTCCCAACTTCTCCTCTTCTATTTTCCACCATACTACTACAAAATCAATGAGTTATGTCACTGCATACCTGGATTTAGTATTACTACTAAATGGATGCATAGCAAAGCTCTGCTCTAAAGCTATCAACCAAGTCTCAACCTCTAATCTAGTACCTTTCCCATCAAAGGGAATAGGTTGTCTCCTCATAAAATCCCCCACATGATTAGTTGCCACAATAGTAGGATCAACTGAGAAGTTCCCCCTTAGAAGACTCCTAGATCTCTCCCTAGCCCTCTCATCCCTCTGAGAATGATGGGAAGCATCCTCCTCTACTCTTCCCTACTCATGGCCAAGACAATCTAGAATCACCTGCAAGAGTTGTGGTGACTCTCTTGACTGACACTTGTAGAAGGGCTAGGTTGTCTACCCCTTCCATGGTTACCAACATGACCTTTAGTAGCTCTAGTCTTAGGCATGATTCCAGCATCATACAGAGATCCAACAACAACTCTCAACAAAAGCTCGAAACAAAAACAAAAGAAAACATAATAAAAAAGTGATAGTTTGAAAGAAATATTGTTTATATGTCTATGTTTAGTTTCAAGTTTTAACCGCATCAACATCTGATGGGAACACAACTTCCCAAAGTTACCAGTGTAGAAACTTGAGCTCTGATACCAAGTGTAATGCCCCAGTAGGGAACCCAAGAGAACTTAACCTAAACATGCAACTAAGTTTGCATAATAATTTTTTATTTTAAGTGTTAACAAACAACAACATCAAAGTTTTACAATGTAGAAGCAAAACAAAGCAATAAAAAAACTCACATAGATTACAACTCTCAAGGGTTCCTTGACAAAGATTATGTAAGAATTAATTAGTTAAATTAGATTAGATATAAATAAAAATTCCAAGTATACAACTGAATGATAAATGTAACATCATATAAGATAGCATAGATACAATGGGTACCATAGGGTATCCATAATAATCTACATCCACTATACATGTTGCAGGGTATGTAATACAATAACTAAAATGAAATACAACATGATATCTCTGAATATCTGATACAATGATACAATGCCACAAGGATAAGAAGAAGAAGAATAAACTGCCATAGGGATCATCCAACATTGGTACACGAACATCATAATCTCAATGGTAAAAGAATCACTACCACCTGACCTCATGGAATCTAAATGGTCCACTCCCACCGTGCTGAGGAGATAACATCAGATCCCACTCGGATAACAACACCAAAAAAAGAAGCTAATGAAGAGATCTTGAAAGCTTCTAACTCAAAGGGTACAAAAAGGATAACAAGGTACTGTTACCCAGATTTCCTGTTCCATACAATTTTGGCCAATAGGTTGGGCTTTATCCAGAAATCTTCATTTTTTAAGCCCTGTTGAGAACCTTGAGAATTTTTATGGTTTTGTGCCTATTCCCATGGTCTCTACAAATTGTTATATCTCTATTATGATAGCCATTAAATTTGAAAATATGATCATTGGAGGTAAAAAAACCCTAAAAACCCTACAACCGGTTCTATTTTGCCATTACCTTTTTTGGTCACTTAAGTCGCTATATTCTCATTTGCGCTTTTCCATGATTGGCTGGTCGTGAGATCTCTAAAGCTCAACCAAATATTTTTTTCTATTTCTTGATCCCACAACTTCATTTATTTCTTTATCTCCCGATTGGATAGAATATTCCCTTTTCATTCAAGGACCTAGCATTTTCTTCAGTCACGTGTTCGCGCAACCTCGGTGGTTTGTGCCTTAGCCTTTAGTGATCCGGTGAGTGGTTATGTTTCTTATGGTGGTTAGGTCACTCGATAGGTTAAAGTTCATTTGAGATCAATGATTTTCATGATACTGCAAGGAAAAGGTGCTCGAGGGTTAATCTTCTTGGGCTTACAAAAACCATCCGATCTTCCAAATGAAGGAAGTTGGTTGTGTAGTGGGTCCATTGTCAGATATTCCTGAGGTGTCTGCTTCTGATTGGTTGAGCTTAGTGGTGACATGACTTTTCTTAGTGGGGCCATGGTTTTCATCCTCCAGACAAGTTAAAATTTGATCAAGATTGATGATTGCCGTATTGCCACCAAGGAAAAATGCTTGAGAGATAGTCTTCTAGGCATTGCAACAACTGTCTGATGAAAAGTTAAGTATACTCATGGGTCTGAGCTATCGGTCATGCTGAGGTGTTCATTTGTCATTGGTTTTTGACTGATGATGTGGCTGATGACTTTTCAAAGGGCCTTGCGACTGTTATGAAGAATGATCTAAGCTGTTCGATTTGCCAGTAAATAATGATATGGACGGCCATGTTTTAAACTGAAACGTGCTAGGCATTGTTTTGAATTTAAATATATTTCTATGGATTTTTCTACCAGTGTTTGATCTAGTGAGCCATATGCAACAAAGGAGGTAGCTCAGAATTGATTTTTTAGGATGGTTGCAGGTTGTGAAGATAATGAATAATATCTGGGTGATCATCCTAGCCCGATCTTGCTTCTTGGGGTGCCATGCTGATTTAAATGTAGTTGATGTTGCTTACCACAGGTGGCTAGGTTTGTTGGATGATAGATAGTTCCATGTCCTGATTCATGTAAGAATTTGATAGAGGTAGATAGATTAGATTTGAACATTCATGATGATCCCAACTTATAGAGACAAATTCATGACGATGGCATGGGGTTCTCAACTTGCAGTAAAGTAGATGGTCAAGGTGGCTCATTTGCAGATAGTTATGGTGATGGAAAAGACATGCAAACATATATCTAATTGGCCAAGATATTTTAAAGATGCATTTATGATCAGATATGATAGATTTAGGGTTTCCATTATTGTATGAAGATCTATGTAACCCTAATCATATATTTTTTAACTCATACTTGTGTGCAATAGAGGAGATGTATATATTAGTTTTTAGAGCTCTTAGAGCTTAGAGTTTTACGGTTGTAAAAAAGAGAGTTCTTCTTTCTTAGGAGCTATCTATGGCATTTGTTCTACCCTCTAGCTTTTATAGTCTGTAATCTTTCATTGATTTATCAAATTCAATAGAGACTTTCTGAGGCATCTTCTCTGCCCTCAATTCTTTCCCTTGTTTGTATTTCTCTCAATGAGTATAACATACTAGCTTTGTTATAGAAATCTTGGAGTTTCAGGGCCCTTCTTTCTTTCATCTTATTTGTGTGCTATTGTGTATGATTTGATTTGAATGCTCTTGTGGATATAACTCAACCCCCTATCACTCTATCTCATTCCTATGCCTTTTTGTTGAAGAGAACGTTTGCTTGCAGGTCACAGTCTGAGTCTTTTGTTCAGACCCCTCTGTGAAACACTTATGCAAGCCTGTTTAGGAAGTTTGTGTTCTATTAGATCTAAGAGCCTTCATGCTAATTTGGTCAATATATTATGTTCATGTCTTTTCAGTGTATCACCTAGTAGGTAGTTTGCTTTTAGTTATTTCCCTTCAACATTCCTTCCATCCCTTTCCCCTCAAGAATTTACTTTCCTATCAAGAAGCAAATTAAGGTGATTATCCAAGAGGACCTAACCTAGAACCTAGACATTTCATCTTAGTTAGCAAAGGTCCCACAACCTAGAGATGATCCCAAAGTTATACTAGGTTATCAAGACCAAGAGAGCTTGAACCAAGGGTGCAAACTTAGTGTATAACATTTCTAGCATGCCTAGTGGGACATAGAAAGAAGTTCATCTTTAAAATATTATTCTATCTCTGATATACTAATTGCATAATATAGACCTTTCAAAGGTTTCTTCAGATCAAGTATATTTTGGCGACTCCACTGGTGTAAGATTCAGGAGCCCTGTTAAAAGTTTATGAGAAAGATAGAGACAAGGAGCTCAAAGCCCACTAAATTCTCAGAGCTTCCCTCAAAGAGAAAATATAGAGGAAGGTTATCCCAAAGAGCATCCCCTATAAGAAGAATACAGTCTACACCACCTGATACTTTGGAGAGGAGACCTTTGTCCTTTCATCTTAGAAGAAGAGGAAGATCTCTAACTAGGGATTTAGAGGAGGATTCAGATCCAGCATCAAATACAACTCACACAGCTACTACTCAACAAATTTCAACTCCTGTAATGGCTAGACAGTTTGCCTTTGCACCTTTCAATTGAGGTAGTCCATTGAAATTTTCTCAACATCATGATGTGCCCCTAGTGGCATTGAAGAACTTACCTGATTTCATAGGTGAAGGACAAACAATAGCTTTTGAACACATAAGAGATGTGACTACTATCTGCAGTATACATAATATAAATTAGGAGGATGTGGCCACTAAGTTGTTGGCAGCCTCTCTCAAAGGTAAGGCTCTTGAGTGGTTTAGAACTCTAGCTGTTGGTTATATTAATTTATGGGATGGATTAGGGGATGCATTGAGTAGACACTTTGAAGACAAATTAGACAACTTGTCCCTGGTTGAGTAGTTAACAACCATAAAGAGAGATCCTCAAGAGAAAATGATAGACTATAATAATAGATTTCTCAAGACATGGAATAGAATTCCAGTCTTAGTGAGGCCATCATCTGATCATGCTTTCTTATACATCTTGCAAAGCTTGAATAATCATATCTCTATCATGATCCAATCTATGGGGGGTACCTCTTTACCCCAAGCTTTTGACATTGTTGTCAGGGCTGAAAATTGTTTAATCTAGGCAGGCATGATAGCAAGAAGGCCACCCATGCCCATCCTTCCCAACCTTCAGCCCATTGCACCTCTACAAGTACCTCCTTTTACCCCTATTCCTACTATATTAGTACCTCAAGCTAGTAATAGTGGTGAGGAGTTAAAGGCAAGTTTCTCTCAGGAACTGCAAGAAATAAAAAATAGTTAGCAAGAAATGACAAATCTACTGCAAACTTTAACTAAAGAGGTGACAAATCTAAAGAGGCAAGGGCAAGGAATCAGACCACCCTTTTAGCCACAGGGTCAAGGTCCCAATCAATAATATTAGAATCAAGGACATTCTTATCAGTAGATTAGGCCACCATACCAAGGAGATTATCAGGGACAAAGACAAAATTTTAATCAAAGACCATTCCAACCATACAACCCTGCACCTCTTAATTTTGCAAATCCAGTTAGAGATATGGTTCCTAGCCAAAACAATCTAGCTTTGGACAAAGAATGGTGCTTTCCTTGTAATCAGCCTCATAATCAAGCTACATGTTCAAATGGATGGATGAACCAAGCTCTAATGGTTCAGAATGCCTCACATGCCCAGTTAGAGGCCTCTTCTAGTGGATCAATTCCTCAGCAAGAAGCACATAATAATGAGACTACTCTATTCAATTGGGAGCAACAAGACTTCAATGGAGTCAGTGGTGAATCTTCCATTGCTGCCAACACAAGGTCAAGGAAAAGAGCCCAAGACATGGAGTGAGAAAATTCTAGGATTAAAGCTACTATATCTACAGAACCACTATAGCAATCTACCCCTACTATATTAAAGAAGGCTCCTGTCATTACAAGCAAAGAGGGCCAAGCTCTCAAATAAGTGGAGCCTATCATAGTAAAATCACAACAAAGGGTACACACTGTGACACCCTTCAACATTGTAGACAATACGAAGAAGGTAAATGTTACTATGTCTATGTGGGACTCTTTGGCTATTCCAAGACAACCTAAGATTTTGAAGAAGGCCATGGGTGAAGGAAGAGCTCCTCAGCCTACAAATAGTGCAAAAAAGTTGGTGTTGGTAAACACTGATCAAGAAAAGGAGTCTCCAAGTAGCAGCCCCAAAGAAAATACCATTCAAGGTAGGAACTTAAAACCACCTCCCTTTTATGTATCTTTAATTATTGGAAAATCCTTAGTACATAACTATATGGTAGATAGTGGAGCTACTAGTACTGTAATGCCCAAAAGGGTGGCTGACCAATTAGGACTTAAATATGAACCCTTCCAAAAAAGGGTTACACAACTTGATGGATCCTCAGTCAATATAGTAGGTGTAGCCAAGGATACCAGTCTAATCCTCCATGCAAGTCCTAATTTCTCCATCCTACTTGATATATATATCATAGACCTCCTTGCTTTATTTTCCATATGTCTATCAAGAGAGTTTACAGCCAAGATAGGAGGCTACCTTTCTTCTGATTGGTCTCACATGCTCTTCCACATAAGATATGGTACCAAGGTCACCATTAAATCTAAATCATTGGCAGCTCACCATATAGAACCATATGTGTCCAATGTGATCAATGAAAGCTGCCTTGCACTTGATAGCAATGACTTCCCAATTATCAGAGAAGCAAACACTAAGATAGAAAATATCCCTGATATTTTACTAGATGAACTAGAATCAGAAAAGGCTTTAGAGGCCCAAGAAAATGTTATTTGGGATGCGGGTTTGGGAAGCTATTTGATACAAGAAAGTGGATCCATAGAGCCAAACCTTCTCAAAAAGGACACTGATTCAGAGGATCAGAGAAACTAGGTTTGGGAATTATTTTTTGATGGAGCTAGAAGCATACATGGTTCTAGTGGTGGTGCTATGCTAGTGTCCCCAAAAGGAGAAAGATACTATACAGCTTTCAGATTCAGTTTCTCCTGCACTAGCAACACTACAGAGTATGAAAGTCTAGTGAATGGACTAGAGTGGGCTAGGAAGAGAGGGCTCAAAGCCCTAAAAGTTTATGGTGATAGTGAGTTAGTAGTCAGCCAAGTGAGAGGGATAAGTGAAACAAAAAATGACACCATGAAAGCATACAAACATAGAGTTTAGGATACAATTGAAGATTTTTGTGCTTTCAATATTATTGCCATCCCTAGGAAGCTAAATCAAAATGCAGACAGGTTAGCTACTATTGGTTCTCAGTATGACATTCTTAATAGTGTTTCAAAACAAAGAGACCAGCAACACATTAAAGTGATTGTCAGACCCTCTATTCCTAATAACAATGTCAATTCACAAGTGTTTGAAAATGATGAGCAAATTCTACAATTCTTGTTTGAGGAAGACGTCTTCTCAGAGCATAACCAAGATAGATTATTGTAGAGCTATGGTGATCAAGTGATATAACTCAGATCTGATAAGATTCCTATGGGTCTTGTCACCTTAGAGGCTATCTTCAACAAGGATGATCAAGTTAAGAAGAACAAAGCTGGCCTCGTAGTTCAACAAGAACATTGTGTTGAATTGGAGTTGAAACCGGGTAAAAGCTTACAATTTGGAAAAGTAAATACTGATTTAGAAAAGTAGGCTTATACCCAATTATTTAAGGAATTCAGTGATGTATTTGCATGGCAATATGAAGACCTTAAAGGTTTTAATCCAGCCCTTGCTTAGCACACCATTGAACTAGAGCCTAATGCCAAGCCAGTAAGGCAAAAACAAAGGCCTATTAATCCCAAGCTTGAGCCACTTATGCATAGACAAGAACTCAAATTAATAGAAAGTGGTATCATTTACCCCATTAAGCATACTAGTTGGATTTCCAACCTTGTTCCTGTAAGGAAGAAGAATGGGGAGTTGAGGTTATGTGTTGACTTCAGGGATCTCAATAGAGCTTCTCTAAAAGATCACCATCCATTACCCTCCATGGAACAAATCCTACAATGTGTCTCTGGGTTTGAGAGATTTTCATTATTGGATGGCTATTCAAGATATAATTAGATCCTAGTTCATGAAAAGGACCAATATAAGACTGCATTCACAACCAAGTGGGGAACCATGGCTTATCAAAAGATGCCCTTTGGTTTGTCAAATGCAGGTACTACTTTTCAAAAGGAAATGGATATGGCCTTTAAAAGCCTCATGTACATGTTTGTACTGGTCTACTTAGATGACATAACTGTCTATTCCAAACATGTAGTAGATCATATCAAACATCTAAGGAATATTTTTGAAAGGTGTAGAGAATTTGGGATATCTCTCAATCCCAAGAAATGTGTGTTTTTAGTTCACGAGGGGAAATTGTTAGGATATATAGTATCCAAGAAAGGAATCATAGTAGACCCTAAAAGGATTTTAGCCATCCTAGAACTACCCTTTCCACATCACAAGAAAAGCCTTCAATCCTTCATAGGAAGGATTAACTTTGTTAGGTGTTTCTTGCCTAATATTGTAGAATTACTGAAGCCTTTGACAACCATGTTAAAAAAGAGTTCAGTCTTCAACTGGACTAAAGAAAGGAAGGCCAACTTCCAAGCTATCAAAGAAGCCTTGATAGAAGCTCATGCTCTATTAAACCCAAATTTTAGTAAGGATTTTATCCTTTACACTTATGTGGGTTCAGATGCTATGTCTGCAATGTTGACCCAAGAAAATTTAGAAGGGTCAGAGTAGCCTATTGCTTTCTTCAACAAAGGTTTATAAGAGTATGAACAAAGATACTCTTTTGTGGAAAAACATGTGCTTTTTGTGGTGAAGAGTCTTAAAAATTTCAAATATCTATTGACCCATAACAAAGTACACTTGAAAGTTACTCATCCAAGTGTCAAAGAATTTTTGTTGTCCAAGGACCTAAATGAAAAAAGGTTTGGTTGGGTTACCAAAGTGATGGAGTATGACATTGATATTCAAACCACTAAAATAGTTTGAGGAAGAGGTCTTTGTGAACATCTGATAGAGGATGAAAATTCAGAGAGATCAGAACAAACAAATGCATCTCTAGTTATGCATCCTACAAAGGAACATGCCAAGGCAGTAGGATGGTTGCCTAATATGATTCATTACTTGAAGATGGGACAATGCCCTACAGGCCTAGATTTAGCAAAAAGGAGATATTATAGATTAAAATATATTCCCTTTGTGCTGATAGATGAAGTTCTTTTTAGAAAGGATCACAATGGTGTCCTTTTGAGATGTATTGATTCAAAAGAGATAGTTGTTGTTCTATTTGAATTTCATGATGGACCTTCTGGAGGTCACTTTTCTCCTAGGACTACTACTTTTAAAATCATGAGGGTCAGATACTATTGGCCATCTATTTTCAAGGATAGTCATGATCATGTGAGAAAATGCATCAAATGTGCTATGTTTTTAGGCAAAGAAAGGCTTGTAGCTCTGCCCCTTCAACCAATCCAAAGAGAGCAACCCTTCATAAAATGGGGCATAGACTTCATTGGCATGATTAATCCTCCATCTAGTGTAGGTCACAAGTGGATAATCACTGCAACAAATTATTTCACTAGATGGAAAGAAGCAGTTGCATTGAAAGAATCAAATGAGAGTGTTGTCTTAGGTTTTTATGATGATATAGTTCACAGATTTGGCACTCCTAACTCCATAATATTGGATAATGCATTAGCATTCACAAGCCTTAAAGTCTCAGAATGGGCAATCAGGAATGGCATTTATCTGATTACAAGTTCAAATTACTACCCTCAGGGAAATGGTTTGTTAGAATCAACTAATAAGAACTTGATTAGGATAATCAAGAGAAGGATAACCAAAGAGATTGGCATACTAAATTAAAATCTACCTTATGGTTAGATAGAATAACCCCAAGGAAGATCATTGGGAATTCTCCTTATATGTTAGTGTATGGAAGAGAGGCTATGCTATCCATTTCAACTGAATTGTTAGCTTTGGACTTAGCCACTCAATACATCCTATTTGAAGAAGGAGATCCCTTACAAATCAGATATGCTCAGCTGATGGAGTTAGAAGAACTCAGAGATAAATCCATGAAGGATATGGAGTTCCATCAGATACAAACAAAGAAAAGTTTTGATAAAAGAGCCAGGGCCAGAAGCTTCAAAATTAGAGATGTAGTTCTCAAATGGGATGAGTTCAAATCAAAATGTGGTAGACATACAAAGTTTAATTCCTTTTGGGGAGGTCCGTTCATCATCACTGAATGCAAGGGGCCTAATGCTTTTCAGCAATCAACTCTTGGAGAAAATGCCTTGCCTATATCAGTTAATGGATTCCACTTGAAGCCTTGTTTTGATGTTAATCCTTCCTTGTAAATCTCTGTAATTATTTTTCCCTATTTTTCTGTCCCTGCTTTATAGGCTAGTTTTTCCTATTTTCTAAGAAGTGCTCGAGCACATTTTTATTCCTCCTAGTTTCAAGTCTATCTCTCTGTCAAGAAGGTCCTTGTGTTCTTGATATGACTCCTATGTCCAATGAATTGTTTTAAGGCCACTGATCTAATGTCTAGCAAGCTGATATCCAGCAAAAATTGCCAAAATGTTACCTAGATTTCCTGTTCTATACAATTTTGGCCAACAGGCTAGGTTCTATCTAGAAATCTTCATTTTTTAATCCCTGTTGAGAACCTTGAGAATTTTTATGGTTCTGTGCCTCTTCCCATGGTCTTTACATATTGTTATATCTCTGGTCTAATAGCCATTAAATTTGAAAATATGACCGTTGGAGCTAAAAAACCCTAAAAACCCTGCGATCAGTTCTATTTTGCCATTACCTTTTTTGGGTCACTTAAGTCACTATATTCTCATGTGCACTTTTATGTGATTGGCTAGTTGCAAGATCTCTAAAGCTCAACCAAATATTCTTTTCTATTTCCCAATCCTGCGACTCCCTTTATTTCTTTATCTCCTGATCGGATAGAATATTCCCTTTTCATTCAGCGACCCAGTGTTTTCTTCAGTCGTGTGTTCACGCAACCTTGGTGGTTTGTGCCTTAGCCTTTAGTGATCCAATGAGAAGTTATGTTTCTTATGGAGGTTAGGTCACTCAGTAGGTTAAAGTTCATTTGAGATCAATGATTGTCATGATACCACAAGGAAAAGGTGCTTGAGGGTTAATCTTCTTGGCATTACGACAACCATTTGATCTTCCAAATGAAGTAAGTTGGCTGTGTAGTGGGTCTGCTGTTAGATATTGCTGAGGTGTCTACTTCTGATTGGTTGAGCTCAGTGATGACATGGATTTTATCAGTGGGGCTAGGGTTTTCATTGTCTAGACAAGTTAAAATTTGATCAAGATCGATGATTGTCGTATTGCTGCCAAGGAAAAATGCTCAAGAGATAGTCTTCACAGTATTGCGACAACTGTCTGATGAAAAGTTAAGTATAGCTATGGGTCCAAGGTGCTGGTCATGCTAAGGTGTTCATTTCTCATTGGTTTCCAATTGGTGATGTGGCCGATGAATTTTTAGAGGGCCTTGTGACTATTATGAAGAATGATCTAAGCTATTCGATTTGTCGGTAAATAATGATATCGACGCGGCCATGTTTTAAACTGAAACCTGCTAGCCATTGTTTCAAATTTAAATATATTTCTGCGGAGTTTTCTACCAGTGTTTGATCCAGCGAGCCATATGTGACAAAGGATGTAGCTCAGAATTGATTTTTTAGGATGGTTGCAGTTTGTGAAGATAACAAAGAATATATGGGTGACCGTCCTAGCCCAATCTTGCTTCCTAGTGTGCCATGCTGATTTAAATGTAGTTAATGTTTCTTGGCCTAGGTAGCTAGGTTTGTTGGATGATAGATAGTTCCATGTCCCTATTCACGTAAGAATTTGACAGAGGTAGATGGATTAGATTTGAACATTCATGATGAACTTGAATTATAGAGACAAATTCATAATGATGGCGTGGGGTTCTCAACTTGCAGCGAAGTAGATGATCAAGGCGGCTCATTTGCAGATAGTTATG